>JASPKZ010003318.1:0-38785 GCA_030220185.1 Diploptera punctata | reverse complement strand
GTGGAAGTCAGGCATTAGTCCCAGGCGTAGTCAGGCCGTCGTCAGGCAGAAATCCGGCGGATGTCTGGCTCTAGGGCTCATGGGTTATGTGGCTGTCGGTTTCTAGGGATCTCAGTCCGTCGGGCTCTGATCAATAGTATTAATGCATAAGTCTGTTTAACACAATTATACGAAGTGGGTGGCATTAAAATAATCAGAGATTTTGTTAATAATTTGACCAAAAAAATGTTTAATAAAAATTTAGTTTTTATTATGTTTATTTAACGGCCATAAAATTAGGTCTAATAATTAGCATACAGTTTAATTCTTTGGCAGATTTTTTAATCATCAACTTTTCTAGAGAATTCTTCACATTTTTCCCCTTTAACCATAAGTAAAATTTTTATTTTCACCTGGATCTTTGATATTTTGGATCACTGTGAATCGGGCGGCTGCATTAGCGGAACCG
The DNA here is from genome assembly GCA_030220185.1 of Diploptera punctata. Taxonomy (NCBI): domain Eukaryota; kingdom Metazoa; phylum Arthropoda; class Insecta; order Blattodea; family Blaberidae; genus Diploptera; species Diploptera punctata. Next base: position 38,337 of record JASPKZ010003318.1, on the reverse strand, counting down.
TATGCGAAAGTAGCCACGTCGGCGACAGGTGAGCAAATTCCACGTATGCATATACGACAATTTCAATAAATCTTTAGAGTAAACCCGTTCTATTTAATATATAATTACTGTGAACATAATTAAATGTAACATTTAAAATATATTCCTTGGTTTGATGTATCCATTGAATTACTCAGGTACAAGGTCAGTCAGTGATGTCATGGAGGAAGCATGAGGATGTGCAGGCGAGAGTGATAATATCAACTGGACAACCGTTAATAATACCTGTATAGGTAAAGTTAATTTTTTTATTTATTTTTAATTTACCAATTCTTACTCATAAGTCAATTATTTATTGCTTTAATATAATTTCTTATTAAAAATATGCATAATCAACATAGTTAAAATCTTTCTGCTTTGTTATAATGTAAAGTTTTCTGTATGTCTAGTACAAAATGTAACAAATCACTGTAACCTACTCTTAAATACATTTTTAGAACGTAGTTAGAAACATAATATCCTGCAAATCTTGACGAGCATTCGTAGAGTTATAACTGAAAGTGCATATAAAATACTTCCTTTTTTGTTTAGCTGCTAATATTTACAGACTCAGAGAGTGTGATTTTCTGTTTTGTTTTTCTCGACTAAATCAAAGATTAGTTAAAATATTAAAATATTAATTTTAAAATCAAACTGATCTTTGAAAACATAGGGAATAATGAATAAAAAAAACTGTATAATTTTGGTTTAGATCTACAAACATATGTATATATATATGTAAACCTAAAAATAAATAATTATTGATATTCAATTTTATACTTACTATTCCATTATTACTGCTGTTTTTTACCCGAAGAGAACCAAAACTAACAGCTGCTGCCTTATAGCTCAGTATTGATTCTCTAAAGGCTAAAAGAAGACAAAAACCGATGACAAATTCCTGGTCCTCCGTGTTGGATATTTTAGTGACAGGCCAGCTCCGTGTTCTAGAGACATAAAATGTATACTCCTAAAAGACCAAAAGAGAATAAAGTAGGACTGAATCAATCCGAGCAAAGTTTCAGTTTAGGCCTACAAGTAATGTAAACAAACCTGATGTGTGGATTGCGTCGTAACTATTTACATTTATACTTGTAACAAAATGTTTTTGCTTTCTAACACTCGAAATGGATAAAATAAAAATAATATATTTTAGGCCTACCTAGCACATGTCTATATACGTTATATGGGAGGACCTATAGTAATTTAAACAGATTAAATAAGCATTGACCGGGTGGACTAGTGTGTATTATGCTACTTGCCTCTGGTCTTGAGGACCGTGGGTTCAAACCCGGATGGGGTCGATGGACAATTTTAGGATGAGAAAATCTAAGGAGCAAGTCCTCCGGAAGAGACTTTAACCCATGGGATCCCAGTTTGTAGATTTTCAGTCTCTAAAATATACTTAAGCCTAAATAAAAAGTCCTCTAAGAAAAATATACAGAATTTTCAGATCTTAGTACTACCTTGGTATCCTAGATGTCACTATGAGGTGGAACACTGACTACGGGCCACTCTGACATTTACCCCAAAACGAGTGGATTTATATTAGTATGGTTGAATTTCTCCCCTGTAGGGGGATAATTTACATTTAAGAATGCATTGACCATATTCTGCTTGTAGGCCTATTGACATTGGAAATATAGGGTGTCTACCGACATCTTGGAAAAAGTGTAAACGTCTGGTAGGTCCATATATAATTTTTGTCATAAACAAATGAGAAATAGAAGTTACTAATTATTGGTATCATCTTGCCTTGTATTCAGGCTTCTTTCCCCTAGTTATACTATATAATCAAAGAAAAATTCATCTATGACACTTCCGTACACAATTCAGTCATATGGCGGGTAAAATTAACACCACGGTTCCGCCAGTAGACCCTGTTGAAGTAATTTCTTAAGCAAGTTTGTTTATAGTACAACTTGAACTTAGCTCGGATACAGTACAGCAGGTAATGAATATTATATGTTAGGACAATCACGGGATACCAGACAAGATTAATATAATTTCGAAAAGGAATGAAATGCTGAAACCGGAAGGAGAAGAGCAAAATCCACAAGATAATGGATGGCATCAGGAGAAGTATGAAGGGAATGGAATTAGCTGATGAAAATGCGTAAGTAATAAAATATAAACGTAATACGAATGAGAAACTAATTGCTTTTATCGAACCCGTAACTTCATATCCCCGCTGACATAAGCTCTCCATACATTCTTAACCTGAGCTAATGTTATCCAATCAACTCCTGTATAATATAATTCCTTGAAATTGTGGCCAATGTATTCTTCCATCTCATTCCTGGCTTAACTACTCGTCATTTTCTCTCTGTTTTTCCTATAAACAATTTCCATGACCTTCTGCCATTCCCCATTTGTCCTACATATCCTGCCCATCACAGTCTACGAGGCTTAATTTTATTGTCATATCTGGCACCTCATAAAGGTAACACAGCTCAACTGTTGCTTAGTTTTCTATATTCCCCCTCCCACTGATCATTTCCCTTATGTCCAAAAATCTTCCTAAGAACTTTAGTGTCATATACCAGTACTCGTAACATTTTCTCCTCCTCCCTTAAAGTTAGAATTCATGTTTCACATCAATATAATATAACTAGGATAATATCAGTATGTATATATATATATATATATATATATATATATATATATATATGATATGATAAGAAAAAAAAAGAATGCTTGAGTCGGGATTTGAACTCGAGTCTCTAAAGTCTGTAACTTTAGCGCTCTAACCAGCTGAGCTACCCAAGAATTCCAAGACAAACATACAATTTTCTTATACATGTAGTATTCTCAATTCACACAAGAGGTAGCGGAAAGATCTTCCGACTGCCATCTAGCGGCTATATATATATATATATATATATATATATATATATATTCAGTTTATAATTGGATTGCATAATAGCGTTCATTTCCGGAATTGAGCCTATGTTTTAATACCTTGTGCATCTCATTCTTTTTTTTCCAATTATGGTTTCCAAAATATTTGAACTCAGTCACTTTTTTCAAAAATGTAATTTGTCATTAACTATCCATTTCCATTATACGACATTCATCAACTGTCATAACATAGGGGTAACGTAACTCCACCAGACAAGTCGGCCAACCTAAGAAGTAGGTTGCAATTCCGCCAAATCCGGAGATGATACCACGAATGACAAAGACAACCTGACAACCTAGTGGCATTGGTAATACATAGCAATGTATGACTAATAGTAAATAATAATAATAATAATAATAATAATAATAATAATAATAATAATAATAATAATAATAATAATAATAATAATAATAATGCTAATAATAGCTTAACAACTTACTGCGACTATCGATCCCTGGGTTCATGACCGCGCGTAGTTAAGTTCTCCATAATTTCCTAACCTCAGCTAATGTTTTCCAATCATCCCCCGACCTCATTCTTGGTCTATCAATTTGAAGTTTACCCTCTGGTTACCCTACAAGAAGCTACCATGTCCCTCTTTCTTTCCCCACTCGTGCCACTTATCCTGCTCATCGCGATCTATGATACTTAACTCTTCTTATTGTATCTGCTTTCCTATAAAGATCATCACTGTTACAAAGTTTTCTACTTTCACATGTCTGTTCATCTGTCTTTGAACCAAAAATTTGCCTTAAAACTTTATATTCAAATATCGATACTCCTAATATTTTCTCCTCACTTAAAATAAGAGTCCACGTATCGCATCCATGTAATATAACTAGCAGAATAACAGTTTCATATATTTTCAGTTTAACTGTTTTGAGAGTAGTTGGGACGACTTGAGTCCCTCAAATATATAATAGCATACATTTCCAGAATGAAGCCTATGTTTAATTTATTTGTGCATCTCATTCCTATTTGTAATTATTGTTCCAATGCATTTGAATTCAACTACTTTCTCAAAATTTCCCTCATTTACCATTAACTGTCTATTACTGTTTATCATTAACTTAATATAATCCTATGTGCGACCGTATATTTAATTGAAATTGAATTGATGTTAATAATAATAATAATAATAATAATAATAATAATAATAATAATAATAATAACAATTACAATAATAATAATTAACACCCGGTATCATGGCAGCTGTCGCCGTCTTTCGCAAACCAAACGTCATTCCTCTCTGTCCATTCATTGATCTTCCTCCAATCCTCTGATAATCATAGCCGCTTGTACCCCTTCTATCCAAGTTTTCTTCGGTCTTCCTCTCTTCCTCCTTTCCATTGGGATCCATTACATAGCAATTTTAGGCAATCTTTGCTCTGGCATTCTTTTGACATGGCCATACCACTGTAAACTTTTCTTTTCTATAATTTCTATGATGTCCGGCTCCTCTTGCAATTAATAATAATAATAATAATAATAATAATAATAATAATAATAATAATAATAATAATAATAATGAGGGAAATTTTGAAGAATTGAAATACCTAAGAGCAATAATCACAAATAGGAATAAGATGCACAAGGAAATTAAACATAGGCTCAATTCTGGAAATGCATGCTATTATGCATTGCAGAGAGTTTTGATGTCCCAATTCCTTCCAAAAAACGTTAAACCGAAAAGATATATAAAACTATTATTCTACCAGTTATAATATATGGGTGCGAAACATGGACTCTTACTTTAAGGGAGGTAAGGAGATTACGAGTATTTGAGAATGAAGTACTTAGGAAATAGTGTTGGACCAAACAGAGTTGAACAGACAGGTGAATGGAGATGACTACATATTAATGAACTGCATGGTGTCTACAGGAAGCCAGATATAATAAGAACAATTAAGTATCGTAGACTGCAATGGGCAGGACATGTTGTTGCCCATATGGGGAATGAAAGACGTGCATGGAAGGTTCTTGAAGGAAAGCCAGAAGGAAAACGCCCCGTTGGTAGACCAAGAATGAAGTGGGAGAATAATATTAACTATGATTTGAGGGAAGTAGATTATACAGGAAATGATTGAGAAAGAATTAGCTGAGGATAGGGACATATGGAGAGCTTATTTCCGCGCGGCCATAAACCTACGGGTTCGATAGTTCCAGTGAGTAAGAAGTAATAATAATAATAATATTAATAATACCAATACCAATAATAATAATAATAATAATAATAATAATAATAATAATAAATAATAATAATAATAATAATAATAATAATAATAATACATAAAATAATAATAATAATAAGAATAATAATAATAATACTAATAGCAGAAAATGAACTTTTTACTATTGTTTAACGAACTTCATGCAGACCCGACCTCTTGAAATTTCATTACAGTTTACTTTATAAAGAAAAGTCTAACTTTTTTTGTTGAAACTCGCTCATAGACTTCTATAAGTAATTTCGGAGTTGTGTGTCAAGTAGGAAAACAATTCCCAGACATAAACTAATTGTGTTTGATAAAAGATTTTTTAGTTATAACGGTTTATGCGAGTTCTTAATGTCGATTTATATACTTCAATTATAGCTATCGATTGTTTGAAAAACAATCATTAAAACAGAATCCTTTACGGGACATGAGAGTGAATACTGCAGTTATTAGTTCAGAGACGCACCGACCCGCTTTTCTGTAATAATTCTGGTACACCGGGGGGAAAATAACGTGTCACAAGAAATACTGCTCTTCGTATAATATTCAACGCAGATAAATTATGTTGATTGAAGTTTACTGTTCCCCATGAGATCCGTCACTTTTTCACAAACATGTCTATAAATTACGGTCCGAAACACTTGAATGGCGGGCCACTAGAAAGTATTGTTTCGCCAATTTAAGGGTTAAGTAAGTGCTAATAGGAAACAATATCAAGCAACTGTAAATATTAATCATAACTTGTTAGTGCCAAGAGGAACCATAACTTGCTTAAGTATAATTAACAGAGAGCATTGTTTGAAATGCAAATAACCACAACGAAATAGGAACAATTTGGCCGTCACAATAACTCAAAATATATATTTTAAGGAATCGAAAATAGAAAAATTATTTTCACACATTAGAACTAGTAAATAACACTATTAAATGCATAGTCAGGAAACATCAACACACGTAAAATGATAAGAGATATTTTAATATTGCTAACCAAAGCATGTAGTACTTGCAGAAAACTGTAGTGGAGCATGCTGTCATATGAAAGACTCTTAAAAAAAAAGGGCTATAAATTATAAAAACATATAGTGCTATTTTTTACAAATATTGATTGTCTTTACGACATTTCTTGTTATTCTCTCCTGGCTGTGTAGAACTGTATCCCACTTACAATTCGGTTTTGAAACGAGTGACTGTTATGGCCGATTATTTTTTGCCAAAGAAAAACTCATTGCTTTTTTTTTATCTACAATATTTTGAATACGCCTTGAAAAGGTGTTTCTTTAAGTTCAACAGGTCGGTCCTGATTGACTAGTGATTATCATAGTCGTCTCAAGGTTTCGAGTTTCGAATTGCAATTCTGCCTTAGGTGAATGGATTTTTAGGGATATAAAATTCCTAAATACATCATTCTTGGAAAGAAAACAAATGAGCCTGGATACCGTAATCATAGTCTTTTAAGCTCATAACAGATCCTAAACCCCCGAAAAAATAAAAATAAATAAATAAAAGAGAGAGACCACTGTTTAAGATTCGTCAGTCCATTGACGCCATGGATTTGAATTGAATTGGACGCTAATTATCCGAGTTGTATCCTATTTTGTTTGAGTTGACTGTTTTCAATACAGCGATCTTAGCTTTCTCTTACTTTCTTTCGACTTCAATAAAAAACTGCATTACCAAAATCATTCTATGGCTGGTCTGTGGAGATTTCAACATTTATTAGACTACTTATTTGTCGTAGCAACCAGGTTTCACAAAATACCATTCTTTGTGTACGTGAATGAGATAGTTGAGCGTAGGTTCAGACCACTGGGAAAGGGATCAGGGGCCACGTAGGACTAATATTAATATAAATAATTTAATATAAGAAGTGAATCTCTGATTGATCCCTCAAAAGTATTGTTGCCAACCACTCGATGTAAAATATTAGGTTTACTGTAAGAATGTTTAATATTCTAAATAAGGAACAGTGAGTGCTTTAAATATCTTTATGCTATGCTACATTTCCTTCATTCATTTCAATGAAAATAATTAAAACCACCGGCGCTCGTTGGCCCACAAAATTCGCAAACTGATGATGGACAGTCAGTTCGAGAATAACTATGAGTCGAGAAGTGAAGTATGCCTGAATTGCTTTCAGAAATGTTTTTTTAATTTCCTTGGAAATAAAATAGACCCAAATTATGTTAACATAATGAAAGTAAAGTAATGCTAACAAAATTACAAGCAGATTGGTTTGCACCATGACAACAGGTAACTGTAATAAGCGTGACTTAAAAGTACCAAGAGGTGCGGCCAACCCTGATATATTGCGGAATTGGCAGGTGCAGGCAGAGGCTACTGTGAAAGAGGTGTAGAATAAGAGGAAGTGTTTATGAAGAGGGATTGTTAGCAGACTGTTATCTTGTGACCTAGTGTCAATATTGTGGTAAACAAAGATATCTTCTCAAATCTAGACGCCAGGTACCTAGGAGTGTGGGAATTCAGTAGCTTGAAAAGCCAGTGAAACAGAGTGCAATTTACTCTGTCAGTAAGACGGAGCCAAGAGAGATTATTGAAGTGTTCCAAAATATGGTCATAACGATGGATATTGAAAATGAATCGAACGCATTCATTATATGAATACGCAGCTGTCTCTGCGACTAGTCATAATTTAGATCATTATACATAACGTGTCCACCGATATGCCCTCGAGGTAGCGTGCTGCCTTGTTATAACAGGCGGGCCCGGGTTCGATCTCCGGTCGGGGAAATTTATCTGGGTGAGGTTTTTATCGGGGTTTTCCTCACCTGTAAGACAAATGTCAGGAAAATTCTTTAAGGGCCCAAACGGTCCCCGAAATCATATGGCCCACAATCATCATTCTTTATCATCATCATCCTTCACCGGTGTGGAAGAAAGCAACGGAAAGCTACCCACACCTACAATTCCCTATTAAAGCTGCACGCATAGCATGAAAACGCTATTGTTGCAGTGAAGACCTGCCTTCGGGTATAGAAATTACCATGGATGGATATTATAACGTCACAATAAACGAAAATGTGGTAACACAAGTTTCTGGCCCAAGGATTTTGTTTTAATGAAACTGGGGAAAATTCTTTAAACGTCTAAGATAATGTAAGGATGGGAGAATATCTTTTTATCATATGTGTTTCACTTGTGTTTGCCAGGTTTAAATTTGCGTCTAGATGTAGCCCAAGGTCTATTACTGAAGAAGAATAAAGGATAATTATATTATTTATAGTAATATTAGTTGTCGGAACGTCCTCGGAAGAGATGGTCCTAGATCTATTAGTGAAGACGGAACAGGCAACTCTTGCCTAAACCAGGAAGTGAAGAAGAAGAAGATAGTAATATTAGTTAACTGTGTGGGCAATGTTTATTTAGTTGAAACTAAGTAGGCGGTGGCACCAATCTAGTCATAAATGGCGGCAAGTACGTAATTATTGTTTTACGAGTTGTTCATATAAGTTTCAGTTCAGTTAAAATGGAGTGGTTTTGTCTCGTTAATGTATATTAACAAACACTACCTTTTGGATAATTTTTGTAAATACATTGTACGTGGGTTGTAAGGGGTAGTGACGTGTGTATAACCTCTCCTACGCAATTCTCATCCTCACCTTCTCGTTGGTACAACCTGTTTTCACAAACGAGGGTTCTGAGGACCGAGTCACGGCGGTATACCCCGTTCCATCAGGTACGAGTAAATGCGGTTATCCTAATGTCTGTCCAGAGACTAAAAGGTTGCAGCCCTACCACTGGACTACTTAGCGTCGGGCCAGTAACCTTCCTAAGGAACTTCAAAACTACTTCAAGTCTCAACACGAAAAAAGCCGAAGGAAGGAATTGAAGAAATATGAGACCACAACAGCAAAGAAATATGGTTAAAGGCACACTGATTTGTAAGATTGCAACCTGGAATGTCGAAGCATCCATGAAAAGAAGAGGAAACTAGACAGTAATATTTAAAAAGAGAAACATTGATATTGCAGTACTACGAGACTAAGAAGACAACTTAAAGGAACGAAAGAACCCAAAATTATGTACAAATATATATGCGGTTGTCGACAGGAAAACCATTCTGGACAAGCTGGAGTAATGATTGGATTAATAAAACCATAAGAAATAAAATTCAACACACTACACTTACTGGAATGAAAGAATATTAGAGCTTCGACTGAAAATAAATAGAGGTATTTGACAGTTCTTGGTGTATATGCACAGAGGAAGGCCGTTGAAGAAAGACATGAAGAATTTTATAAAATATTACAAGGAAATTTATAGTATAGAAATGATTACATTCTCATAATAGGAGATTTAAATGCCAGAGTGGGCAATGCTCAAGTCAACAATAATATTGGAACATTTGGCGAACCTACCAGCAATAGGAATGGGACAAGATTAACAGATTTTGCTATCTACAATGAACTGAAAATAACGAATACCTTTTACAATCATAGAAAACATACATAAATATACCTGGGCATCGTCAGGACTCAAAATCAATCATTGATTATTTCATTGCAAATAATAAGATTTTTAAATTGTTCTCGATGTCAGAGCCTACAGAGGATATGATATTGGTTCAGATCACTACCTAGTAGAAGCAAGAATAAATTTCCCACCAAGATGGTTTAAAAAAGAAGAAACAACAACATAGCATAGAACAAAGTACAAGGTAAAATTATTTTATGATGACAGCATTAAATGGTTATATTCGAGAAGAATTCAGCAATATATGGCTACAACTCCAGAAAGTAATGATGTCGAAGAAGAATGGAAAAACATTAAAATGATAATTCAAAATGCAGCTAATGAAACTTTAGGAAAAGTAATATACAACAAAGAAGAAATAGAACTCTAAAAATCTGGGATGATCAAATAAAACAATTGATTGAAGAAAAAAATGCAGCTTATAAAAAATATTTGAACACAAAGAAAAGTAGAAAATGAAATAGAATTCAAACGCTGTAGAGCTATTGTTAAGAGGGAAATAAGAAAGAGACATAGGAAAACATGGTTAAATTTTGTTACACATTTAGAATCAGATTTGCATAAGCTCCAACCTAATGCCTTCAAAATATTTAAAACATTTGAATAAAGATATTAAAGAATCTACCAAAATTAATTGCGGAGTAACAAAAGAAGATTTTTTCAATTATTATAAAAGTCTTTGGACTGACAATAGCTATGAAGATACAATTTTCCGAAATAATAATGAGACAGATTCCATAATATCATTGGAAGAATTGAATAGTTTAAAGAAATTGAAAAATGGGAAGGCAACTGCACAGATGGCTTGAATTCTGAGTTGTACAAATATGCAGGCAAACAGTTCCATGAAAGACTGTTGTCCTTCTTTAATAATGTACTTCAAAAATGCAGATATACCACAAGAATGGAAGACAAGCATTGTTATAAACCCCTGTTCAAGAAAGGAGACAAGAGAAAAATGGACAACTATAGGGGAATCAGTTTGTTAAACACATGCTACAAAATTTATGCAGACATTTTAAATGGAAAATTGAAAAGTTTCAGTGAAAAATTCCTTATGGAATGTCAAAATGGATTTAGGAAAGGACGATCTTGTATTGATTCAGCATTTTCTGTTAAACTATTGCTTGAAAAAAGAAGAGAATTCAACTTAGAAACACATTTTGCTTTCATAGATTTTGAAAAAGCATTCGACACAGTCAAGAGATCAAAACTCTTAAATATATTGGAAGACAGAAATATACCAAATTTACTTCGGCAGAACATACAAAATATTTACAAAGACAACACCATAAAGATTAAATTAAATAACAGATTTTCTGAAGAAGGAATTATAAATCGTGGTGTGAGACAAGGCTGGCCCCCTATCCCCAACACTCTTTGCAATTTATATCAATGAAGTAATATGTTGCTGGAACAAAACATATAAATTTGGAATAAGAATATCAGAAAATAGAAAATTAAAACACCCTATTGTTTGCAGATGACCAAATAATAATAGCAAATTCCGAAGATAATCTACAGAAAGGTCTGTATGAACTTAACAAAATTACAGAAGAATATGGATTAAAGATATCTACAGAAAAAACAAAAATTATGGCATTTCAAGGTGTAGATCCTGTCAGAAGTAAAATTGTACTGGACAATAAAATTTTGGAGCAGGTGAATAATTTTACATATCTAGGATGCAATATCTCATATGAAAGAAGAAAAGGATGTAAATGCAAAAATATCTAAATTTTTAAGAATTTTAGGGTTAATAAATTCTATCTTCAAGCCACAGTTAGTCCAAAAGCATTCAAGACTGAAAGTGTATAAAACACTGGCTCTTCCAACTCTTTTGTATGGTAGCGAAGTATGGACGTTGAAACAGAAGGATATACAGAGACTTAGATCTGCTGAAATGAGATATCTTCGGAGGACTGCAGGATACACACTACTAGATCACAAAAAAAATGAAGACATCTTAGAAGAATTACACATGGAATCTTTAGAAAACAAAATTTCTGATTATAAGTCAAGATGGATACAACATGTTCATCGAATGGAAGATCACAGAATACCCAAACTAATGTTAAGATATCAACCTGCAGGAAGAAGAAGACCAGGACGTCCACTCAAAAGACTTCTGGATGGTGTTTCTCTTGAGGCCGAAACAGGTCAACAAATGGCCTAAATTCGTGAATGTACTATGATGATGATGACATTGTACGTAGTATACATAAAGGGCAGTGGTTTTACTTCCCACACGTTGGTTTTTAACATGTAATGTTACAGTAAGTTTGTCACAAAAGGATTACGATGAGGAATAATCTATTTATTATTTCAGAAGTATTTTTCTTTCTTTCATTTTTTGAGCCTTCTTTGTATAGTTATTTAGGTTGGCAACTTCCAAATGTAGAAAGTTGAAATTTGAATCATGTTCGCTATTGCTGTAAGTACGACAAAACGCTCTATCGCGCACAAATAAACATTAAACAGGTACTTGATGACTTGCCTAGCTGAGTCTTTACTTATGACTCCGGTACATCATGAGATAACAAAGAACAACACAATGTAACAAACGCATATCATACCCAAACTTAAGTTAGAAAGAGGAAATACTTAATCAATACTAGTAAAATTGATATCAAATTCCGTTGAGGAGAAGTCATATGATGAAAGTTAAAAATTAAATTGGACCTGTTGGTAGGTGCCGTCGTCCTCAACTTTGTTAAAATATTGTATATAAAATTAACTGCAGCGCTTTCGGAAGTTATCTTCCATCTTCTGCAGGTTGAGTTTCCGCTATTTGCTGTTGTTGTGTAGGTGATGACCTCGAAATTATAAAGGAAACAAACAACAACTCACTTCTCAATGAGAACGCACCCCAGTCAGACCCATTATACGAGATCGTCAAAAACAAGTCAGTTTCTGCTACAAACAGTTGGAGTAAACATCACCGTACACAACAACAACAAATAGCGGAAACTCAACCTGCAGAAGATGGAAGATAACTTCTGAAAGCGTTCCAATTAATTTTATATGCAATATATTAACAAAGCTGAGGACGACGGCACCTACCAACAGGTACATTTTAATTTTTAACTTTCATCATAGGAACTGTTTAATTAATAACAATGGATTGCTTGTGGTCAACACAACCCACCCAATGAGACATCTAACAGCCAACTAAGGTATTACTAGATGTTGAGATAATCAAATTGTGTTTAGACGCCTCTTTATTCAGGCTTAAGGATCTTTTATGAGCCGGAAATATCTTCAGACTCGGGACCCACACAGATTAAAGTCCCTCCCGGAGGACTTGCTCCTTGGATTATTCGGTCCTAATAAAAATCCATCGATACCTGCAGGGTTTAAACCTGCGACCCTCGGTTACCAGAGGCAAGGAGCATAATAACTAGCCCACCGCATCAAAACTATATATAATAACCATTTAAATGTACAATAGGATTTTCCCCAAAGCACAATTAACTCATTTATTAAAACAAGATTGATTTCATAAAAATGTGGATAAAATGCGTCTTGTTGCATAGCGACAACATGAATGATGATACAATAACCGTAACGTTACGAAGCAACGTCATTGAATATGAAATAGAAAATTACAGTTTTAAATGATATTAATAAAACATAAATATTTTTCAGATTGGATTCAAAACTGTTTAATCTGTGTAGCTGAGATTTACAGACAACGCTTCCTCTATCAGGTAAATATTAAATACATTTTCAAATACCTCATTTACCATCGTTTAAATGCTAGTTATTATGATATATCGTGATGTATATAAGGCATGCTAATTGAAATTAAAACAAATTTTACTCTCAAATTAGAAATATTCTATTTTATATAATTTCACATAATATTGTGTTATACTGTCTTTATTAAACTTCTTCGTTCTTAAACCATAAAAACCTTGTTGGCCGGGAGAAGGCCTGCAACTGTCTAACCACTTGGGACTATTATATTTTTGCAGAAGAAGTCAATAATCTAGATAGTATATGTGTAACATGTGCCGATCCTACAGTATTATAGCTAGTTTCCTACAAACTGGGAGCCGCTGTATTTTAGAGTGATCATCATATGCAAAATTACACCTTGATTAGGAATGACAGATTCGGGAAAATGGAGGCGGCGTGGCGATGTATATACGTTCCGATCTACAACCGAAAATTGTATCCCATTCGCCTAGTGAATACTCGTCTCGACCCTAATACCTATTTATAGAAATTAGAGCGAAATGCAGAAATGTTTATTAGGAGTAGTTTATAAGCCCCAAATGTCGGTCACCTGCAATGTCATTGAAACAGTACTCCAAAATCTGATACCATCTTATGAACATGTAATTGTACTAGGAGACTTCAATACTAATCTATTAGCCACAAATTCTTACAACACTATACTATACAGACAATGTTCCAGTCATGCAATATGACAATACTGCCTTCAGAACCAACCCATCATACTAGGTATTCTGACACAACTACTAGACTTAATTATAACAAATAATCCTCAAAAGTTATAACTAGTGGACAGATAGAAGCTCCAGGCATCTCTGCCCATGACTTAATATACATTGAATATTCACTCCTTTGCTCTAAACGTAGACCTAGACTTGTAACATACAGAGACTTGAAACATATAAATTTATGCGCAATTAATTGATGACGCTGCAAAACTACCTTGGAACAACATATGGACAATTAGGAATGTAGACGAGAAAGTTGAAAATTTTAATGACATGATTTTACAATTGTATGACAAACACGCACCTATCAAGACTAGACGTATAAACAGACCACCTGCAACCCTGGATGTCTGATAATATCCGCTTGCTTATGACAGAGAGAGGACGCAGCATTTAGAAAATACAGGAGGAACAAAGAACTGACAGACTTACAGACATACAAACATCTGAGGAATAAAGTCAACCAGACTATAAGAAATGCAAAACTAAGATATGCCCATACTATTATTACACAATCTATGTCCAACTCAGCTGACATGTGGAAAAATTTAAAAATCAATAGGCCTCTGTCAAAATAAAGTACAGGAAGAAACAGCTGACCTACCACTAGATGAGTTGAATGACCATTTTAACCCGCCTCCCTTCTGACACACACCTCACAACAAAAACAACAGACAATAGATGAACTAATGTCATATTCCCAACCTACCCGAGACAAATTCTTTTTTTCCTATATCTCACCTAATGACCCCAAAAGAGCAGTATTACGTATTAAATCTAAAGCACAAGGAAATAGACAATATAACAGTAACTCTCCTGCAAAAAATAATAGACATTATTCTCCCAACAATAACCCACATTATTAATGCCTCTATAATGACCGGGACGCTATCCCAGACTCTGGAAAATGGCTCCTAGTTCGTCCTACACCGAAATCAAAACACTCCCACAACACCTCGATGATTATAGACCAATTAGTATTCTTCCCTGTTTATCTAAAGCACTGGAACACCATAATACACTCACAGTTACACAGACTAACCCTCACCACAACACGACTTACTTGATGAACATCAGTCTGGTTTTAGAACAGGACATCACACAAGTACTGCACTACTTGACATTGTTAGAGGACATAAGAGACTCAAGGACAAAGCAAACTCACCGCAATAGTCCTACTCGACTACAGCAAAGCCTTTTGACACAGTAGATATAGACTTAATGCTAGCGAGACTAAGACACACTACATCTGTCGGAAAACTGCCTTGAAATTGGTTTGGCATCTGACCTCACTAATCGTCAGTAATCAGTTTCTGTTAATAATCGCATGTTCTTCCTGGCGCTTGGTGAGGAAAGGGTACCTCAAGGCGGCGTCCTCGCTCCTCTTCTCTTCTCGATTATATATATTATGACGTGACCAAGAAACTACAAAACTGCAAAGCATATCATCTTTACGTCCGACGACTTACAGATTTACACACACTTTAGGCCTGACGAAATTAATGAATATATTGGACAAAGATAAACACTGACCTCAGGTATATATCTTTATGGTCCAGACAATATGGGCTGAAACTAAATGTAAACAAAACGCAAGCAAATAATTAATCGGACATCCAAGGCTATTACACCTCATAAACAATGGCAATATGCCCGCTGTCATATTAGATAATGAACAATTCCTTATACCGACGTCGTTAAAAACTTGGGATTTTACTTAGATTCTAATTTAAAATGGCATGAGCAAGTAAAAACAAACCATCTAAAAGGATCTTCTCCATAATGCATTCCCTAAAGGACTTAACATTTTCTTCCTACAACTCCTAAAAGAATTTTATCCAACTTATGATGCCGCATTTTGACTACTGTGACGTCTACTAACTGCATAGTGACGGATTGTCGGACAAACTACAACGTGCCATAATTGTGTATCAGATTCATATTAAGGTTCGAAAATACGATCACATTTCCCATTTGCCACGATTGTCATGGCTACATCTAAAAGAGAGAAGAAACGCACTGGCTAATTCTCCTATTTAAGATCCTACATCCTCGATTCCCAATTATTTTCAGCCCGTGTTCCAGTATCCAATCCTCAACCATAACTTACACAAGTCCAACATAGTCTCTTACTTAATATAACCGCAACTAGGACATCACATCACTCCATGTCTATACCATCATCCACTTCTTCGCAACTGGATTCACCCTAACACAAAATAAGGGGCTGCCGGACATTGGAATCTTTTAAAGAAATCTAAATTTATATTTGCTCTAAACTCGACTTCATTATTATCCAGTTGAGATATATATATATTGGTGTTTCCGTATAATTAGCATCTTTATAATGAGGGGTATATTATTATTATCATTATTATTACTATTTATTATTAGTATTATTATACGTATCATTAGTGGTTATTACCTTATGAAATGTTGTTTGTACAGACATTTACATTGCTACATTTTTGTATCTTTACCTGTTTGATAATTACGTATAGTGGTATATCTAGATTTGTCGAATAGTTATTTGTATTTGTGCTGTTGAGTGGAAGAGATGGCCTTAATGGCCTTAACGCTGCCAGAATAAATAAAAGTATTATTATTATTTATTATTTATATTAGTATTATTATTATTTTTCATTATATTATTAGTATTATTATTATTATAATTCCTCATGATGCCTGACTCTCGGCGTCGGTCCCATTTGGGTAAAATTGCATAAAAAATTTTTCCTCATAGTGAATCAAACTAACTCACGTTCCGCAGCTCCGCGCCAAGCATGATGCTTCATCCCGATCCATTCTTTTTCTTCTTCTTCTCTTCTTCCTTACAAGTATTAGGCCAAGGCCTGTTACGGTCCCATAGAAACCTTCCCTCCAGCGACCGATCCATTCTTAATTTTCTATATTATATCAAAATTTCCCGCAGAAGCCTGTCCCAAGCCAGGTTGTAAAACGATAAGGGGGACAAGTACCAACCTTTTTAAAAAAAAACCTGGTTCAGTACGGCCTCGGCTGATAGTACTCTGGTGAGAGCCCCTGCCCTGCCTAGGTTACAGGTACTGCTGCCTTATAGTTTGATGTTGGTTCATTAAAGGCTAGAGGAAGATAACCTCAATCAAATATCACCGGATCCTTCAGGTTAGAGGTTGATGTGCGGACCAGCTTCTCGTTCATCGTTACAAATATAAAATGCTAAAAAACAGAAACTTAGGCCTCGGAATCAATGGATTTACGGAAAAAGAACAAGCAGCCTAAGGAAAATGAATATAGGATGTTGTAACATACAAGGTATTTCAACTGAAGTGGACATTTTACCCCAAAGAACTTGAGGTATATGACATGGACATTGTAGTACTGTCAGAAACAAAAACAAAACAAAAGGGGAAGAAGAAATAGATTTGCTGTAACAGATGAAGACACAGAGGGCAGAGAACGGTGGAGAATTTTAATTAAGGTAAATTTGTGAATGTTTGTTGCAAACTGTTAGTGTCTAAGTCCGTAGTCATTTATATGTATATATTTTTATATGTATCTATTTATTTTTTAATTCATGTTATTTATTAAGATTGGTTGGAGAAAACCCTCAATAATGAGGAAAATTCTCAAAATGAATGAATGAGTCAAAATTTAGAGGTCATAATTTTCTACCATCTATTGATTATTTTATTTATAAACTCCTGGTTATGTGATTATTTGGGATATCCATATTTTAATATAATTATTTTCATTAGTAATTATATCTTTGTAGGTTTCTACCGTTTTTCCTGCCACAAATTTCAATTCAGGATTTCTCCAAACTCATCTCATACATTTCGTTCATTTGCCCCTGTGTGACGGAGCGTCAGATGTGATCCACCGGCTCACGTGGCGTTCACAAACTTCTATAAATATAGGGGCTTCATCTCATCTCACCCCTCATCCCGACCCTAAGTTGGACACGAGTTGAGAATATTATATAATAATAATTATCCTTATCAAGTTACACTACTGCTTAATGTTTGTTATTTTCTTCTCAGTCGTCAAAATAATGCATTGTTAAGTTACCTGCCTACGTGCAAATTGTTATTTTTCAGATTTATTTATGGATGTTCCGTATTTTTATGTTTTATTGTTGGACATGTCCAAGTTTCAATTTCCTCTTCTTCTACTTCTGCTTCTTCTTCTTCTTCTTCTTATTGGAAGGATTGAACCTTTTTGGTTCGTTCCGGCTCCAAGTAGTATAGCTGCTGTGTTCATCTCTTTCGTGGACGTCCCCGATCTCTTTTTCCTCCTCTTGGTTGATAGTTCAGAATTTTCCTAGGCAATCTGTTGTTATCCATTCTACAGACACGTTCATACCATTTTCTTCTATACTCTTATATTTTATCTGTCAAACTGCATATTTCATATACCTTCACTTCGTTTTTTTATCCATTAAATATATCCTGCCACAAACTCGTAAATATTTCATTTCTGCTGCTAAGTTTCATTTTAAAAGCAAAATTATCTATAAATCCGCATGTACACTTCTTGTATCGTAAACCCACTTCTAGATATATTTAGTGTTTTATCAAAATATATTCCTTAATTTACTTTTAATGGTGAAATATTAAATATGCTATTATAATTAAATACAACAGATAGATCAGTCAAGGACGGAAGAATAAACAAAGCATATTTCTTATTTCAAATTTGAGTAATTAGAGAATGCGAATGTTTGACGATTGTTAAAAAATCATGCTTTAATGTTTGAACGGACATGACCTACATTTTGGAAAGTATTAGGCCTACTATGATGGGTTTAGAGACCCGTTGCACCCATAGGTATATGACATGTAAAAACAATGTAATGCGACCGATGCTACTGTCGAAACCGATTAAATTTAAGCCCAACTTTTTACGTAACGTGTCCCTAAGAGGGAGCGAGATGGGAAGAAAAATAAAAAGTAAAAACGGGCCGAGATTAGTGTCCAATCTATGGTCTTTATAGTCGATAACTTGATTATTGACATCCCGATGACATTTAATCCGAACTTTTGACATCTAGTCTTCCTTGGAGGGTGAGAGGTGGCAAGAGGTAAACAAAAAAAGAAAGTAAAAAATGAGCTAGATTAGTGTCGAATCTATAAGAATCGTAGTCGGTAGACAGATTGGTTACATCCAGATGACATTTAAACCCTAGCTCCCCAGGGATTTAAAAATAATCGGAAATATTGGTCATGGATAAATATCGATGATGGTTTTTTATCACAGATGGTAAAATAATGTTGTAGGCCTATACACCTTGTGCACTATGCAACAGATAATTTGTTTAAGTGCAAGATAGATGTATTTTGAGAGTTGTTCATAAATAATTTAAACATATAAAAAATAAGTAAATTTATGTGAAAATAACTGTAAAGTTATATATTCCGCTATGTTCTAATATATATATTTTTTTGTAGCATTAGGGACTAATATATCTTAATTTAGGTTCAGGACCTATGTCTAAAATACATTCATTACATCCTTTTAGTCCACCGCTGTGGTCTCGAGGTAGCGTGCTACCTTGTCACGCAGCGGGCCTCGGTTCGATCCCTGGTCGGGCACATGTGTTCATCACAGAGGTAGACATTCATCCAGCCAGTATAGGGGCGATATGTTGTCGTTTTGTCGGGTCCCACAGCCGTTATATCAGCTTTTCTCAACCTTGAGCCGCTACTTATTGTAGCTACCCAAATGCCTCACGATGCTGGGTTCGCACCGGTCCCATACTGGCCGAAATTCTATGAGAAAATGTCTTTACCCACGAAGAATGGAACCAGCGCAAGTTCCGTAGCTTTCCACCAAGGCATCCTACCTTAACCACTCGGCTACGGCGCGGGACAAAAGTGACTCACACTGGCTTGATATTTGTCTTTTTTATGTAGCATATGCTATTAGTTAGGTTGAATTATAGTCAGTTAGTTTTTAAGATGACTTCTTCTCGAGAAACAGCAATTTATTATAACTTGATCATTCATAAAAATCGTCACTAGAATAACGCAAATAATTTTATGTTGTCATTCACTGAATTGAACTAGTTCAAAAGAGGTGCCTACTACATAATGACCAAATGATTATGAAACGCATTAATTTACTTTCAATTCGTTGGTTACGTAAATTCAGGAAATATAACGCAGAATACTTGTTAATGTTTTTAATTTTTTTTAACTGGCTTATAACTGTGTACTATTATGTTCTAGTGTTTATTGGATCATTATACAAGATAATTATATGTGCAAGACATTGTGGTAAACACTAGCAGGACTCTCAACAAATAATTCTTACCAGCTTTCTTCGCCCATTTAGACAGCATCGAAGTTCAAGAAGAAAACTTGGTGAAATTCTTCATTCTCATCTGCTGAAACATTGTCAATTTGCAGCATTTCAAAACTCTAAACCTTAAAATGCTTATAGAAACATCTCTAAAATAATTACTGATAAATGTAGTTATAATTTTACTCCAGTTAAGAATATTGTATACATTATAGGAGAACAATATTTAGAAGATAGTAAAATATGTCGTTCTTAATATTACAGATTTTATCTTTAACATTAATCGAGAATATTGGTAAAATAAATCGTTAGAACTTTTATCGCACAATATACCAATTCAGTGTTTGAGTAACTTTATAAATTTATATAATTTAGCGCCTTGACATTTGGAGCTAAGTCACTTTACGGTAAAATTCCCATTATAATTCGCCATCAGATTAAATTGGAGGTTTTCAAATCAGTACATAGGTTCATAAGGTCCTAATTCAAGACACTGTCGCTATGACAACACAAAACATAACCATATGATGGGAAGATGTTAAGTTGGTGTAGATATTCTCCAAGGAGGCCATGACCATTTAAGATTTGAAATGCTGCAACTGGTTTCTTCCTTGACATTTTTGGTACAACGCAATGTGGCGTGTTGCAAGAAGCGTGTTACATTGTTATCGAAGCTGATGTTTCTATAGTGTTGGCCCATTTTTTTTGTTAACATTTTTATTGACAGCAACTTCAACAAGTTGATGTAGTTGTATAATTAATTGGGGCCTTCCTTGGCTAATGTGTGTGTTAGTTAATTATTTTGTACTCCACAACGGAAATATATCAATTCAAGTTGTATTTAATAGGATAGCATTGAAGTACGACATAACCTATATATATAAAACCATCATCTTAAGGAAAATATCTGGTAAGGGTTCTCTGTACCGTTGTGGCAGATCCGTAACATCTTCTACCAATATTATCCTGTAACAGCCATAGTGCGCGTTAAACTTAGTCATGTCCTGAGCGATGTATTTTGTTTCTTTCCGACACCTACAAAACCCAACAAACACTCTAATCTACAGATAATTTTCAATAGATTAAAATTAGTGATTGTGCTTCTAGTAGTTAAAATCTCTGTCAACAAGAAAAAGAATAAACGTTGTACGATATAATATTTATACATTAATACCTTGTATCGACGACATTATGAAACAATGGAAAATTATAATGGACAAAGGCCTTAGATTGAACAATAACTCAAGTATTAATAACTTACTTTTCGCCGATGATTTAGTCTTACTACACCATGATGAAGATCTGTTACAATTGGCTGCTTACAAACTAAATGCAATATGTAGCGATTATAATTTTAAAATTTCAATAAGTAAAACAAAAGTAATGGCATTTTGTGGAAGAAATACTCTGCGTGCAAAAATAGTAATTAGAGACGAAATTATTGAACAAGTATCCCACTTTAAATATTTAGGATGTGACGTCAGCTATGGGTATGATAAAGATATTGAACACAAAACACATCAGTTTCAAGCTATTTGTTGTACAATAAATAGAACATTGAATAATAAAGCCCATAAACACACAAAATTAAAATTTTATAAAACAATGGCTGTCCCTGTCCTTTTGTATGGGAGTGAATCTTGGATTACCACTACCAAACAAGAAAGTAAAATCCAAGCAGCCGAGATGAAATTTTTAAGAAGAGTAAAAGGCTGCACTAGAATGGACCAGATAAGAAACGAGGATATCCGTGAAGAACTGCAGATCTATTCCATAAAAGAAAAGATATTTAACAACAATATACAGTGGAAAGAACATGTAGAAAGAATGGAAGAAAGTAGATTACCAAATAAAATCTTCCATTATTTTCCAAGAGGAAGAAGACATGTCGGACGTTTTCGGAAGAGATGGTCTTAGATCTATTAGTGAAGACGGAACAGGCAACTCTTGCCTAAAGCAGGAAGTGAAGAAGAAGAAGAAGAAGAAAAGAAGAAGAAGAAGATTAATACCTTGTAAAAATATTCTATTTCTTCATTTTAATTTTCAATCAATATATAATGAAAGTGATTATATATATACACATACACACACAGCATATAAGGATTTACTCTCTGAATTGAAAGAACTCAGTTATTTAAAAAAAATCGATTTGAAGTTAAAGATAAGATCTGTAAGAGTAAGAATTTGAAAAAGCGCTAAAATAAGAATAATGGAGAATGTAAATTCATTATTTCCTCTCATCACAAAATTCTGTAAATATTATGCAACATAAAAAGTCAGTGTTTATAAAATATGCACATTATCAGGTCTATGTACACTTAGCACAATAAAAGAAGAAGAAGAAGAAGAATGAGCGGACTCTTGACCTCGAACATATAAAGTTTTAATGAGCGATTCACACGTGTAAACTAATTGCACAGTAGAGTTACAACACCTTCCCCTTCCTCCAATGAAGAGCATCATTTTATGTACAGCAAGCCAAAGAACGCTTAGCTCAGTTCTTTATTGCTTGCTTTGTATGCAATAGGACACAGGTTCGGTTACCGAAGAGGTTAATTTTTTTAAATGTTACAATGCTTTCTATTTTATTCTATGTGCCCTTTCTTAAGGAAAAAAAGAACTATCTATTTGGAAGTATTATTATGTATTATTATTACTTTGCCATTATTATTTTCATTATTGTCCATTATATATGGGCTATTATTACGGTCGACCTGACCTATGTGAACTATATTTTTAAGTTGAAGGGTGAAACGTTTTCCCAGTAATACGTAATAAGTAAATACATAAATATATGAAGCTATATTAACATTAATTACATACATTTATAGCTTTATTATTAAAACGTGGTACTGCAAGCACAATTTGATTTATACCGGTAGCTAAATACTGTTATAGAGTTTACGACGTCAGGATTATTACCTAATGTAATGTAAATGTAGATGTAGATTACGTGTCTGGAATTAAATGTTAATGAATTTTGCTGAAATAAAAATAAACAACAAAAAAATCATTGTGGAGGGATCTCAAGCCTGGCTCTCATATATATTTCATTTTTTCGTAATTGGTTTAACGATCTACGGTACTAGCATGTCGGATACCAGTCATCTAAATCCTGGTTGTCTTGTTTAGTTTTACACTATGTACGAGAATTGAAATTTATTCCAAATGTCGTAATTTGAGTAATATTGTATACGTCGAACACTCGTAAATATCTAGATATGTGTCTCCTTTATTGATCTTTAACTAGTTATGACCATTAAAACCAAATGCGTCGTATTATAACATTTAACAATGCGTTACCTCGTGAAACATAGATCAAGCTCTTCAAGCTTGCATAGTGGGTCATAACAGGGTCGGATTTTGAAGCCACTCATTTTTTTTTTTTTTTTGCTAAGTGTACATTTTTCTTTATTTGCTGGATATTTGGATATTACGTAAGTCTTCTTATTTTAAACACAAATTGTTTAGTCAAAAATTGAAAACAGAAAGTTATGTTGTTATGTAGGATATTCATGAACACCTGATATGGTAAAAAAACAAGTAAGAATTTATTCTTGTTCTAGGGATGCAGTGAGGGACGAAGATACAAGCATTGCACAGTGATCCATAATGCGAAAAATAAATCTGGAAATCACTTTTTTGGCTATCAGATTCATCCACATGCATAACATTAAAAATTTTAAGTGTATAAGAATATCTGGCTGATCATAATTGATGCGAGGACTTTTAATTAGATGTTACACGCAATGTATTAGTTAATGACTGATTTTAACAAAAAAATCGTATTTGCGAGAAACTTCGAAAAAAATATTAATCTATAATCATAGATAGGTGTATTAATTTAGATAAAAATTCTTATTTGTTTATTTATTTAGAGATTTTTAAGATGTTCTTGTGCTTAAAGTTTTATTTTCCTTCTCCATTCCTCTTTATCCATCCACCCCATTACATTCAATCATTTTGTTCTCATAATTACTTATCTCCGTTGCGTTGATGAATTTCGAAAGACTCGAAGTCAGAATACCAGGAAGTCAGAAAGCCAGGAAGTTAGAAAGTCTGAATTTCAGAAAGCCTGGAAGTCAGAAAGTCTGGAAGTCAGAAAGCCTGGAAGTCAGAAAGCCTGGAAGTCAGAATGTCTGGAAGTCAGAAAGCCTGGAAGTCAGAAAGCCTGGAAGTCAGAAAGCCTGGAAGTCAGAAAGCCTGGAAGTCAGAAAGCCTGGAAGTCAGAAAGCCTGGAAGTCAGAAAGCCTGGAAGTCAGAAAGCCTGGAAGCCAGAAAGCCTGGAAATCAGAACGTCTGGAAGCCAGAAAGCCTGGAAGCCAGAAAGCCTGGAAGCCAGAACGTCTGGAAGCCAGAAAGCCTGGAAGCCAGAAAGCCTGGAAGCCAGAAAGCCTGGAAGCCAGAAAGCCTGGAAGCCAGAAAGCCTGGAAGCCAGAAAGCCTGGAAGTCAGAACGCCTGGAAGTCAGAACGCCTGGAAGTCAGAAAGCCTGGAAGTCAGAAAGCCTGGAAGTCAGAAAGCCTGGAAGTCAGAAAGCCTGGAAGCCAGAAAGCCTGGAAGTCAGAAAGCCTGGAAGTCAGAAAGCCTGGAAGTCAGAAAGCCTGGAAGTCAGAAAGCCTGGAAGTCAGAAATCCTGGAAGTCAGAAAGCCTGGAAGTCAGAAAGACTGGAAGTCAGAAAGCCTGGAAGTCAGAAAGTCTGCAAGTCTGGAAGTCAGGAAGTCAGAAGTCGGAAAATCAGGAAGTCAGGAAGTCAGGAAGTCAGGAAGTATGGAAGTCAGGAAGTATGGAAGTCAGGAAGTATGGAAGTCAGGAAGTATGGAAGACAGGAAGTATGGAAGTCAGGAAGTATGGAAGTCAGGAAGTATGGAAGTCTATGGATGTCAGGAAGTATGGAAGTTAGGAAGTATGGAAATCAGGAAGTATGGAAGTCAGAAAGTATGGAAGTCAGGAAATATGGAAGTCAGGAAGTGTGGAAGTCAGGAAGTGTGGAAGTCAGGAAGTGTGGAAGTCAGGGAAGTGTGGCGGAAGTCAGGTCGAAGTCTGGCGGATGTCTGGTGGAAGTCTGGCGGATGTCTGGCGGAAGTCTGGCGGATGTCTGGTGGAAGTCTGGCGGAAGTCTAGCTGATGTCTGGTGGAAGTCTGACCGAAATCTGGCCGAAGTCTGGACGAAGTCCGGCCGAAGTCCGGCCGAAGTCTGGCCGAAGTCTGGTCGAAGTCCTGGCCGAAGTCTGGCCGAAGTCTGGCCGAAGTCGGGCGGAAGTCTGGACGGAAGTCTTTTGCGGAAGTCTGGCGGAAGTCTGGCGGAAGTCGAGCGGAAGTCGGGCGGAAGTCGGGCGGAAGTCGAGCGGGAGTCGGCGGAAGTCGGGCGGGAGTCGAGCGGATGTCGGGCGGGAATCGGGCGGGAATCGAGCGGGAGGGGCGGGTGTCGGGCGGGAGTCAGGTGGTAGTCGGGCGGAAGTCGGGCGGGAGCCGGGCTGAAGTCAGGCCGAAGTCGGGCCGAAGTCGGGCGGAAGTCGGGCGGAAGTCGGGCGGAAGACGGGCGGAGGACTTCGGAGAAAGACATCGGGAGTAAGACGTCGGGAGGAAGACGTCGGGAGGAAGACGTTCGAGAGGAAGACATCGGAGGAAGAAGGTCGGGAGGAAGACGTCGGGCGGAAGACGTCGGGAGGAAGACGGGGAGGAAGACGTCGGGAGGAAGAGGTCGGGCGGAAGACGGTCGGGCGGAAGACTTCGGGCGGAAGACTTCGGGCGGAAACCTTCGGGAGGAAGACGTCGGGAGGAAGACGTCGGGAGGAAGACGTCGGGCGGAAGACGTCGGGAGGAAGAAGTCGCGAGGAAGACGTCGGGAGGAAGACGTCGGGCGGAAGACTTCGGGCGGAAGAGGTCGGGAGAAAGACGTCGGTAGGAAGACGTCGGGCTGAACACGTCGGGATTAAGAAGTCGGGAGGAAGACGTCGGAGGAAGACGTCGGGAGGAAGTCGTCGCGAGAAAGACGTCAGGGAGGAAGACGTCGGGAGGAAGACTTCGGGACGGAAGACATCGGGAGGAAGAACGTCGGGGAAGACCCTCGGACGAAGACATGAGTCGGGAGGAACACGTCGGGAGAAAGACGTCGGGGGGAAGAGATCGGGCGAAGAAGACGTCGGGCGGAAGAACGATCGGGAGGAAGTCGTCGGAGAGAAGACTTGGGAGGAACGACGTCGGGAAGGAAGACTTCGGGAGGAAGACGTCGGGCAGAAGAGAAGACGTCGGGCTGTGAAGAGGTCGGGGAGGAAGACCCGTCGGATGGAACACGTCCGGGCAGAAGACTTCGGGAGTAAGACGTCGGGAGGAAGACGTCGGACGGAAGACGTCGGGCGGAAGACTTCGGGAGGAAGAAGTCGGGCGGAAGACGTCGGGAGGAAGACGTCGGGAGGAAGACGTCGGGAGGAAGACGTCGGGCGGAACATTTCGGGAGGAAGAAGTCGCGAGGAAGACGTCGGGAGGAAGACGTCGGGAGGAAGACGTCGGGCGGAAGACGTCGGGAGGAAGAAGTCGGGAGGAAGACGTCGGGAGGAAGACGTCGGGAGGAAGACGTCGGGAGGAAGACGTCGGGAGGAAGACGTCGGCGGAAAGACGTCGGGCGGAAGACGTCGGGCGGAAGACGTCGGGCGGAAGAGGTCGGGCGGAAGCAGTCCGGCGGAAGTAGTCGAGATTTGGATTGAAGTCGGCCAATGAAAAATGGGCGGTAGTAGGTGGAAGTCAGGCGTTAGTCAGGCGTAGTCAGGCGGGTAGTCAGGCAGAAATCCGGCGGATGTCTGGCTCTAGGGCTCATGGGTTATGTGGCTGTCGGTTTTTAGGAATCTCAGTCCGTCGGGCTCTGATCAATAGTATTAATGCATAAGTCTGTTTAAACACAATTATACGAAGTGAGTGGCATTAAAATAATCAGAGATTTTGTTAATAATTTGACCAAAATGTTTAATAAAAATTTAGTTTTTATTATGTTTATTTAACGGCCATAAAATTAGGTCTAATAATTAGCATACAGTTTAATTCTTTGGCAGATTTTTTAATCATCAACTTTTCTAGAGAATTCTTCACATTTTTCCCTTTAACCATAAGTTAAATTTTTATTTTCACCTGGATCTTTGATATTTTGGATCACTGTGAATCGGGCGGCTGCATTAGCGGAACCGTATCGCGAAAGTAGCCACGTCGGCGACAGGTGAGCAATTCCACGTATGCATATATGACAATTTCAATAAATCTTTAGAGTAAACCCGTTCTATTTAATATATAATTACTGTGAACATAATTAAATGTAACATTTAAAATATATTCCTTGGTTTGATGTATCCATTGAATTACTCATGTACAGGGACAGATAGTGATGTCATGGAGGAAGCATGAGGATGTGCAGGCGAGAGTGATAACAGCAACTGGACAACCGTTAACAATACCTGTATAGGTAAAGTTTATATTTTTATTTATTTTTATTTACCAATTCTTACTCATAAGTCAATTATTTATTGCTTTAATATAATTTCTTATTAAAAATATGCATAAGAACATAGTTAAAATCTTTCAGTTTTGTTATAATGTAAAGTTTTCTGTATGTCTAGTACAAAATGGAACAAATCACTGTAACCTACTCTTAAATACATTTTTAGAACGTAGTTAGAAACATAATATCCAGCAAATCTTGACGAGCATTCATAGAGCTTATAACTGAAAGTGAATATGAAAAATACTTCTTTTTCTTTTTTTTTTGTTTTTGCTACTAATATTTACAGACTCAGACAATGTGATTTTCTGTTTGTTTTCTCGAATAAATTAAAGATTAGCTTAAAATATTAAAATATTAATTTTAAAATCAAACTGATCTTTGAAAATATAGGAAATAATGAATAAAAAACACTATACTTTTGGTTAGATCTACAAACATATGTATATTTATTGTAAACCTAAAAATAAATAATTATTGATATTCAATTTTATACTTACTATTCCATTATTATTGCTGTTTCTGCCCAAAGAGAACCAAAACTAACAGCTGCTGCCTTATAGCTCATTATTGATTCTCTAATGGCTAAAAGAAGACAAAAACCGATGACAATTTACCTGGTCCTCCATGTTGGATAATTTAGTAACAGGCCAGCTCCATGTTCTAGAGACATAAAATGTAAGGGTCCCTTAAAAGACCAAAAGAGAATAAAGTAGGGCTGAATCAATCCAAGCAAAGTTTCAGTTTAGGTCTAAAAGTAATGTAAACAAACTTTGTGTGTGGATTGCGTCGTAACTATTTACATTTAAACTTGTAAGAAAATGTGTTTTGCTTTCTAACACTCGAAATGGATAAAATAAAAATAATATATATTAGGCATACTTAGCATATGTCTATATACGTTATATGGGAGGACCTATAGTAATTTAAACAGATTAAATAAGCATTGACCAGGTGGACTAGTGTTTATTAAGCTACTTGCCTCTGGTCCTGACGACCGCGGGTTCAAACCCGGATGGGGTCGATGGGCATTTTTTAGGATGAGAAAACCTAAGGAGCAAGTCCTCCGGAAGAGACTTTAAGCTATGGGACCCCAGTTTGTAGATTTTCAGTCTCTAAAATATAATTAAGCCTGAATAAAAAGTCCTCTAAGAAAAATATACAGAGTTTTCAGATCCTAGTACTACCTTGGTATCCCAGATGTCACTATGAGGCGGAACACTGACCACGGGCCACACTGACATTTACCCCAAAACGAGTGGATTTACATTAGTATGGTAAAGTTAACACCACGGTTCCGCCAGTAGAACCTGTTGAAATAAATTCTTAAGGAAGTTTGTTTACAGTACAACTTGAACTTAGCTCGGATACAGTACAGCAGGTAATGAATATTAGATATTGGGACAATACGGGATATCAGATAGGATTAATGTAATTCCGAAAATGCATTTGGAATGAAATGCTGAAACCAGAAGGAGAATAGGAAATCCACAAGATAATAGATGGATGGCATCAGGAGAAGTATGAAGGGAATGGAATTAGCTGATGAAAATGCGTAAGTAATAAAATATAAACGTAATACGAATGAGAAAATAATTGCCTTTATCGAACCCGTAACTTCATATCCGCGCTGATATAAGCTCTCCATACATTCTTAACCGGAGCTAATGTTATCCAGTCAACTCCTGTATAATATAATTCCTTGAAATCGTGGCCAATGTATTCTCCCACTCATTTCCTGGCTTAACTACTCGTCATTTTCTCTCTGTTTTTCCTATAAACAATTTTCATGACCTTCTGCCATTCCCATTTGTCCTACATATCCTGCCCATTACAGTCTACGATGTCATAAACGTAACACAGCACAACTGTTACTTAGTTTTCTATATTCCCAGCTCCCTCTGATCATTTTCGTTATGTCCAAAAATCTTCCTAAGAACTTTATTCTCATATACCATTACTCGTAATATTTTCTCCTCCCTTAAAGTTAAAATTCATGTTTCGCATCCATATAAAATAACTAGGATAATATCAGTATTATATATATATAGGCCTATATATATATATATATATATATATATATTATAGATATACATATATATTCAGTATATAATTTTATTGCATATAGCATTCATTTCCCTAATTGGCCCTATGTTTAATTCTTTGTGCAGCTCATTCCTTTTTTCCAAGTATGTTTCCCAAAATATTTGAACTCAGTCGCTTTTTTTCAAAAATTCATTTGTTATTAACTATCCATTTACATTATACGACATTCATCAACTATCATAACATAGGGGTAACGTAACTCCACCTACAAGTCGCCACAACCTAAGAAGTGGATTGCAATTCCGCCAAATCCGGAGATGAAACCAGGACTTACAAAGACAACCTAGTGAATTGGTAATACATAGCAATGTATGACAAATAAAATAATAATAATAATAATAATTATATAATCATCATCATCATCATCATCATGTACAACTCACTGTTGAACCTTAACTTCTCAAATCACTCTAATGTTATCGCTTTCGCTGACGACCTAATACTTCTCTCAACAGGAAGTAACGACAATGAGGCAGAAAATTACGCAAATACTGACATAAGAAAAATAGAATTATGGGCTAACAATAACAAAATCACATTCAATGAATCCAAGTCCACAGCAATGTTAATATCAAGAAAAAGGACCTCCATTAATAAAAATATCAGTGTATACGTCAACCATGAACGCATCAAGCAAGTTCAAGAAATGAAATATTTAGGAATCCACCTCAATTGCAAACTAAGCTTTGATAAACACATTGAGATAACAACGAACAAGGCTATGAGCCTAATGAACATGTTAAGAAGGGCAGCTAGAATGCAGTGGGGACTAGGACATAAAGCATTAAGGACTATATACAATGGAGCAATCTTGCCTATGTTAACATATGGGGCCCCAATATTGGAGGAAGAATTAAGAAAACAAAAAATTTAAAAAAGCTGAAGAGGGTTCAAAGAATTATAAATGTCACCATAGCCAAAGCCTATAAAACATTACCATATGAAGTATCTTGTATCATAGCTGGAATTAAACCCATAACTATCAGTATACAAGAAACAGCCCAGTTATATAGAGCCATACACGATGACCACACAAACAGTGACCACACCACTCAAAAAGGAGGAGTGGCCACATCCGGCAGAAAGAATTAATGTGGACGATATTGAAGAATCGAACAACTACAAAATAAAAATATACACTGATGGCAGTAAATTCCAAGGAATGGTAGGGGCTGCTGCAGTTATCTTGAAAAACGGAAATTAGAGCAAACAATAAAAGCCAAACTGTCCAATCGTTGCTCAAATAATCAAGCTGAACAGATAGGAATTCTTAAAGCTCTAGAAGCAATACCATCAATTGACCAAAACAGCTCTGAAAAAAAGTCTTGTTGCAGTTTATACAGATAGTCAAGTTACTCTCGACCTAATTAAAAACAACTTCAAACAGGGATATATCATATCAAAAATAAGACAAACAATAGCAAAACTCAGGGAACAAAATTGGATAGTACATTTCGGCTGGATAAAAGCACATGTTGGAATTTATGGGAATGAAATGCAGATCAATTGGCAAAACAAGCTGCAACAGAAACCAGCGTAACCGTAGAATATACAAAAATACCTAAATCATCAATAGTTGCCCAAATGAAAGAAGAAGGAACCATTATATGGCAGAACGAATGGGACAACGCAGATAAAGGAGCCACATGTAAGAAGTTCTTCCCATCAGTCAGAGACAGATTAAAACTTAAATGTGAAATAACTCCAGAATTTTCTGAAATGGTAACTGGTCATGGAAAAAATAAATCACATTTTTATCGTATTGGAATATTAAACAACGCAACCTGTCCATGTAGAAAAGCAATTCAAAATGTAGAACATCTCCTTTATAATTGTGAATTGCAGCAGCATTCTAGAAATAAGTTGAAAGAAGAAATCAGCAAAGAAGGAGGAACATGGCCTGTGACGGAGAAAGACCTAATACACAAATATTTAAGACATTTCAAAAAAGTATATAAAAAACAATAGTGTACGAAAATGAGTGATTAACAAGTGACGAAGATAAAAAAAACATGTAAACAAAAACCAAATATGTGATGTTATGTAATGTTATGTTATCTGATTTTATGTTTGTTATGTTATGCATGTAATATTACTACGGTAATGGGGCATGCCGAAAAAAAATAATAAATGAAAAAATAATAATAATAATAATAATAATAATAATAATAATAATAATAATAATAATAATAATAATAATAATAATACATGGCCGCGCGGCTCAGCTAAAGTTTTCCAATCATCCCCTGACCTCAATCAGCAAAGAAGGAGGAACATGGCCTGTGACGGAGAAAGACTTAATACACAAATATTTAAGACATTTCAAAAAGTATATAAAAACAATAGTGTACGAAAATGAGTGATTAACAAGTGACGAATAAAAAAATGTAAACAAAACCAAATATGTGATGTTATGTAATGTTATGTTATGTGATTTTATGTTTGTTATGTTATGCATGTAATATTACTACGGTAATGGGGCATGCCGAAAAAAAATAATAAATGAAAAAATAATAATAATAATAATAATAATACATGGCCGCGCGGCTCAGCTAAAGTTTTCCAATCATCCCCTGACCTCATTCTTGGTTTACCAACTTGACGTTTTCCCTCTGGTTACACTACAAGCAGCTTTCATGCCCCCCTTTCATTCCCCACTCGTGCCACTTATCCTGCTCATCGCAATCTTTGAGACATAACTCTTCTTATTGTATCTGCTTTCCTATAAAGATCATCACTGTTACAAAGTTTTCTACTTTCACATGTCTGTCCATCTGTCTTTGAACCAAAAATTTGCCTTAAAACTTTATACTCAAATACCGATACTTCTAATATTTTCTCCTCACTTAAAATAAGAGTCACACGTATCGTATCATGTAATATAACTAGCAGAATAACAGTTTTATATATTTTCAGTCTAACTTTTATTTAGAGGAGTCCGGCGAATTGAGTCCCTCAAATATATAATAGCATACATTTCCAGAATTAGTTCTACGTTTAATGTATTTGTGCTTCTCATTCCTATTTGTAACTATTGTTCCAAGGCATTTGAATTCAACTACTTTCTCAAAATTTCGCTCATTTTTTATTAACTGTCTATTACTGCTTATCATTATATAACTTACTATATTCCTATGTGTACTGTATATTTAATTGAATTGATATAGTATATATAATAATAATAATAATAAATAATAATAATAATATTAATAATAATAATACCCCTCAGGGGTCCTCATCTAGGGGATATGTGGATGGCGACCACAAGGTGCCCAAGCTGTGCAAAACATTTCTTCCACTTACTTGTGTTTTGCGCTCTTTTAACTTTACTATCTAACCTCTCTTGGTTAACTCTTGTTTTTTCGACCCCGACGCTATTAGGGCATCCGAGGGCTAGGGAGTCCTTCATTTTTTCCATTTCTTCTTTCCTTTATTTTCTTCTTTCTTCTCCAGAAAAGCCTGACCAGAGGCTATAAGATGGCAGCCCCATCACTGGTCTTGCCCTCATTTGGCCAGCAACCAATCGAAGGGACTATTATTATGCTTTCAAGTCTTATACGAGAATTACCCATAAGGGAAAATTTTTCTATAGGATCGTAACAGGCCTCGGCCTAATACTTGGAAGGAAGAAGAAGAAGAAGAAGAAGAAGAAGAATAATAATAATAATAATAATGGTAATAATAATAACAATAACAATAATAATAATAACAATAATAATAATTTTTTTGTAAGCCTATGTTCTCCCTTTACAGAGATTTAGGCGCTCTCTCTCCCTACAGGGAAGAATTTGAACCATACTAATTTAGTTACACTTAGTTTCGTATATATGTCATTTTGAGTGGTCCGTGGTCAGCGTTCCGCCTCATACTGACATCTAGGAAACCATGGTAGTACTAGGACGGGAAAATTCGGTAAATTTTGCTTAGAGTCCTTTTCATTCAGGCTTAAGGATTTTTTACGTGCCTGAAAATCTTCACACTCGGGACCCACGGCTTAAACTCCCCCCCGGAGGACTTGCTCCTTGGATTTTTCCGTCTAAAAAATCCATCGACCCCGGCCGGGTTTGAACCCGCGACCCTTGGGACCAGAGGCAAGGAGCTTAAGCACTAGTCCACCGCGGCCGACTATAATAATAATAATAATAATAATAATAATAATAATAATAATAAATAATAAATATGATAATACAGAAAATAACTTTATTACTATTTTTAACTCTTCTTCAGACCCGACTCTTGAAATGTAATTATTTACTTCATAAAGAAAGTCTAAAGTTTTTATTAAACATGTTCTAACATTCTAAGTAATTTCTGATTTGTGTCAAGAGGAACACAATTTCCAGCACAACTAAAAAGTTGTTAACAGATTTTTAGTTATAACGTTTCATACGAGCTCTTAATGTCGATTTATACTTCATTAATACTATCGATTGTTTGAAAAAATTAATTATAACAGAATCCTGAACAGGAGGAACAAAGAACTGACAGACTTACAGACATACAAACATCTGAGGAATAAAGTCAACCAGACTATAAGGAATGCAAAACTAAGATATGCCCATACTATTATTACACAATCTATGTCCAACTCAGCTGACATGTTGGAAAAATTTAAAAATCAATAGGCCTCTGTCAAAATAAACTACAGGTAGAAACAGCTGACCTACCACTAGATGAGTTGAATGACCATTTTACCCGCCTCCCTTCTGACAACACCTCACAACACAAACGACAGACAATAGATGAACTATTGTCATATTCCCAACCTACCCGAGACAAATTCTTTTTTTCCTATATCTCACCTGATGACGCCAAAAGAGCAGTATTACGTATTAAATCTAAAGCACAAGGAATAGACAATATAACAATAACTCTCCTGCAAAAAATAATAGACATTATTCTCCCAACAATAACCCACATTTTTAATGCCTCTATAATGACTGGGACTTATCCCAGACTCTGGAAAATGGCTCTAGTTCGTCCTACACCGAATCAAACACTCCCACAACACTCGATGATTATAGACCAATTAGTATTCTTCCCTGTTTATCTAAAGCACTGGAACACATAATACACTCACAGTTAACAGACTACCTCACCACACACGACTTACTTGATGAACATCAGTCTGGTTTTAGAACAGGACATCACACAAGTACTGCACTACTTGACATTGTAGAGGACATAAGAGACTCAATGGACAAAGCAAACTCACCGCAATAGTCCTACTCGACTACAGCAAAGCCTTTGACACAGTAGATATAGACTTAATGCTAGCGAGACTAAAGACACTACATCTGTCGGAAAACTGCCTTGATTGGTTTGCATCTTACCTCACTAATCGTCAGCAATCAGTTTCTGTTAATAATCGCATTTCTTCCTGGCGCTTGGTGAGGAAAGGGGTACCTCAAGGCGGCGTCCTCGCTCATCTTCTCTTCTCGATTTATATTAATGACGTGACCAAGAAACTACAAAACTGCAAGCATCATCTTTACGCCGACGACCTACAGATTTACACACACTTTAGGCCTGACGAAATTAATGAATATATTGACAAAGTAAACACTGACCTCAGGCATATATCTTTATGGTCCAGACAATATGGGCTGAAACTAAATGTAAACAAAACGCAAGCAATAATTATCGGACATCCAAGGCTATTACACCCTCATAAACAATGGCAATATGCCGGCTGTCATATTAGATAATGAACAAATTCCTTATACCGACGTCGTTAAAAACTTGGGATTTTACTTAGATTCTAATTTAAAATGGCATGAGCAAGTAAAACAAACATCTAAAAGGATCTTCTCCATAATGCATTCCCTAAAGCGACTTAAACATTTTCTTCCTACAACTCTTAAAAGAATTTTAATCCAAACTTTAGTGATGCCGCATTTTGACTACTGTGACGTTCTACTAACTGACATAAGTGACGGATTGTCGGACAAACTGCAGCGTGTCCATAATATGTGTATCAGATTCATATTTAATGTTCGAAAATACGATCACATTTCTCCATTATTCCACGAATTGTCATGGCTACATCTAAAAGAGAGAAGAAAATCGCACTGTCTAATTCTCCTATTTAAGATCCTACATACCTCGATTCCCAATTATTTATCATCCCGTTTCCAGTATCTATCCTCAAACCATAACTTAAACACAAGATCACAACATAGTCTCTTACTTAATATACCGCAACATAGGACATCACATCACTCCATGTCATATACCATCTCCACTTCTCGCAACTGGAATTCCCTACCACAAGAAATAAGGGGCTGCCGGACATTGACATCTTTTAAAAGAAATCTAAATTTATATTTGCTCTAAACTCGACTTCATTATTATCCAGTGTAATATATATATATATATATATTAATTGGTGTTTCCCGTATAATGTATCATATTTATATTATTATTATTATTATTATTATTATTATTATTATTATTATTATTATTATTATTATTATCGTATCATTATTGTTATTACCCTATAAAATGTTGTTTGTACATGACATTTACATTGTTACATTTATTGTATCTTTAACTGTTTATAATTAGTATAGTGTGTATCTATATTTGTCGAATATTTATTTGTATTTGTACTGGTTGAGTGGAAGAGAGGGCCTTATGGCCTTAACTCTGCCAGAATAAATAAAGTATTATTATTATTATTATTATTATTATTATTATTATTATTATTATTATTATTAATCCTTACGGGACATGAGAGTGAATACTGCAGTTATTTATTTAGAGACGCACGACCCGGTTTCTGCAAGTTCTGTCTGGACACAAGGGAAAATAACGTGTTACAAGAAATACTGCTCTTCTTGTAATATTCAACGCAGATAAATTAATGTTGATTGAAGTTTTACTGTTCCCTGAGATACGTCACTTTTTCACAAACATGTTTACTATATAGTGCTTTTTTTTACAAGTGCCAGCAGTTTGTCCTTATGACATTTTTGGTATTCTCTCCTGGCTGGTAGAACTGTAGCCCACTTACAATTCGTCTCGAAACGAGTGTCTTATGGCCGATTATTTCCATACCAAAGAAAAGCTCGATTGCTTTTTTTTTTTATCTACAATATTTTGAATACACCTTGAAAAGGCGTTCTTTAGTTCAACAGGTCGGTCCTGATTGACTAGTGATTATCATAGTCGTCTCAGGTTTCGAGTTTCGAATTTGCAATTCTGGCTTAGGTGTATGGATTTTTAGGAATATAAAATTCCTAAATACATTATTGGAAAGAGGAATGAGCCATTGATACCGTATAATATACTTACAGCTTGTAACAGATCCTTAAACCCAGAAAAATAAAAAATATATATATAAAAAATAGAGAGACCACTGTGTAAGATTCGTCAGTCCATTGACGCCTGGTTTTGAATTGGACGCTAATTATCCCAGTTGTATCCTATTTTGTTTGAGTTTACTGTTTTCAATATAGAGATCTTAGCTTTCTCTTACTTTCTCGACTTCAAATAAAAAACTGCATTACGAAAATCATCTATGGCTGGTCTGTGGAGATTTGAAGATTTATTAGACTATTACTTGGTACTGCAAGCTGGTTTCACAAAATACCCTTGTATTTTATGTGAATGGGATAGCAGAGCTAGGTCAGACCACTGGGAGAGGGATCAGTGGCCACCGGGCGAAAAAAATATAAGAAGTGAATCTCTGGTTGATCCCTCAAAAGTGTTGTTGTCCGCCAATCGATATAAAATTAGGTTTACTGAAAGTATTATTAAAAACTCTAGATAAGGACAGCGAGTGCTTTAAATACCTTTACGCTACATTTCCTTCATTACCTAATGAAAATATTAAAACTGATATATTCGTTGGAGCACAAATTCGAAAACTGATTATGGACAGCCAGGTTCGAGAGTAACATATGAGTCGAGAAGTGAAGTATGCATGGAATCATTTCAGATATGTTTTTCTTTTATTTCCTTGGAAATAAAAAAGGCCCAAAGTTTGTTAAAATAATTAAAGTTATGCTACAAATTTACAAACAGATTGGTTGCAACATGAGTATCAAAGTTCACTTCTTTTATTTCTCATCAAAATTATTCCCCTGATAATTAGGAGATTTTAGTGTGAAACAGGGTGAAATATTTCACAAGATTATAAAACAAATATGGAAATGATGTATCGAGGGAAGTGTTAACAGGATGGGTGACTATGTCTGGATGTTGAAAAGTGTCTGCTCTGAACAACATGCCGGAAGGTCAAAGAGGAGAAAATTTGAAATCCAATATTGAGGTAAGGTTATGAATGTGCTTATAATGATTTTATTATTCTTATTATTATTATTATTATTATTATTATTATTATTATTATTATTATTATTA
>JASPKZ010003317.1:0-89719 GCA_030220185.1 Diploptera punctata | reverse complement strand
GCCTTAACCACTCGGCTACGGCGCGGGACGAACCAGTCCACTGCGGCCGAAAATAATTATTATAATGTTATTAAAATATTTATAATTTAAAAATATTTTCTGAAAAGTGTGAACATTTAATATTACTACAAAACCAATCATATTTAGGTGAACATGTTCTAGTGAGTAATTGTTCAGAGATCAGGGGTTAATTATTGGTCCCAAATCTCAGGTATGCGTGATAAAATTCACATGGCGAAGATATCTCGATAAGTCATGAAAGTGCATGGGACATTCCATACGAAATTGGCAAAAATTTTGTGAAAACTGAACTCACATCTTTAAAGGTTTACAATTATTTTATAGTAAAACTTTATGACATATTGAATATCTGAACCGAATTTCAGGTCTTCGTTTAATGTAATTAAAGAGTAATAGAGCTGTCAATTTATCGTGTTGTTTTAAAAAGTATATTTTTTAAAATAATTTCTCGAAGTATAACTACTCCCTCAATTTGAAAAGATAGTCACATTATAGATGATTTTATGCTCTATCGCTTGAAAATTAGTATGTTAATATTTACGTTTTTCTAAAGGGCATAAATGTAATTAATATGCAATTTAATATCACATGCATGTGAGATTTTCAATCAAGGATTCATATGTCAGGAAGAGAAGCTACTGTTGGCTCCAGCTGACCTCACTCCCATGATAAATGTCGATATTCATTTTAGTGAAGTCTCGGTTCACTCTGAACACAAATTATTTAAAAAATAAGCTGGCCTTCGACATGGGTTCAACCTCTGTTGTCCAATTATTTTCACCTGAGCTACCAGATTACTAAATTATAACGACTAATATGATAAAAGAAGAATAGCTGGAATACGGTCACAATTTCCATTACGATTAAAATTGCCTGAGGTCATTCTGTTAATAAAACACATGTTAATTTACCATAATTGAGAAAGTTTTTAAATATTTAAACAATTTATTAATTTAGAATCCACCGTCTTGGCCTAGTTGTAAATTCTTTGTCTCAGCGGACCTATGTTCGATCCCCAGTCGGAACAAGTTTCCCGAGTAAGATTGTATCGGGGTTATCCCTCACCTATAAGATAATGTCAGGAAACTTTAAGGTGCAAATAGTTCCCGAATACCATAAGCGTATCACAATCATCTAAGTAATCAATTGATTTGGAGTTTGCTTGATGAAAATACCTGATGTTTATTTACTTATAACGAATAAACAAATTAATAAAAAATCAGAACATAACAAATCATATAAGATCTCTCAGAATGGTTGGCTTGGACATTTAATAAGAATGGATGATCAGAGACTGGTCAAAAAAACTCTACAAATGGAAACCTACAGGAAGCAGAGATGTAGGAAGACCGAAGATCAGATGGGAGGATGACACAATGAACGATCTAAGGAAAGTGAAAGTGACTAATTTGAATAAGGCAAGAGACAGATTGGCATGGAGGAGGATTGTTAAGAAGGCCAAAACTTTCACTTTTGAAGTTGTGCCATAAGATGATGATAATGATGTTATTTACTAAATAAACTGAAAGTTTTATATGATTTTCATAAATATATACTTTATTTAAAATTCATAACAGCTGTTTCAATACACTGTATCTTCAGACGAATGAAGAAGATACAGATATCGTCTGAAGTAGATACAGCATACAGCGTATTGCAACAGCTGTTACGAATGTTTGGACAGGTAAGAAGAATGTAGGATGGAAGACTATCAAATGGCATGGAAAATGGAAAGAGGAGCAGAAAGGAAGACCTGGAACAACCTGGAAGAATAACATTCAGAATTTAATGAGGAAATTTGATGCAACGGATGAAGACACAGAGGACAGAGAACGATGGAGAGCTTTAATTAAGGGAAATTTGTGAATGTTTGTTACAAACTGATAGTCTGTAAGTCCGTAGTAATTTATGCATTTTTTAAAACTCATATTAATTACTGAGATTGGTTGGAGGAGACCTCCAATGATGGGGATAATTCTCAAAATGAATGAATGAATGAATGTTATGAATGTTAAATAAAATATACATTTATAAAAATCATGTAAAACTTAAATACTTTTATTTAGTAAATGAACAAATAAACACAGCCATCTATATCATATTCGCCTTGCTTAGTACGATTGCATGACTGAATTGGTATATCTTGTCTTAAATGCTCGCATTGTCTCGAAGATGGCCCTGGCAATGAGCTGATCACTCATCAAGGGAGGTCCTCCATGTCCTTGTGTGGTCAAAAAATATATTTACACTCTTTATATTAGCTTCACCTGTATCTATGTAACGGAATCTTTGAACGCGATTTTCACCCACTTAAAATCATAGGATCGACTTGAAACATTGTATACTTGTAAAGGACCCGTGACAATATAATAATTTCATATTTTGTTTCTAAAATCCTGGCCAGAATCATCACAAAATCAAAAAAAAAATGAAAACTGGTATAATAGGT
Organism: Diploptera punctata; assembly: GCA_030220185.1. Taxonomy (NCBI): domain Eukaryota; kingdom Metazoa; phylum Arthropoda; class Insecta; order Blattodea; family Blaberidae; genus Diploptera; species Diploptera punctata. The sequence continues at coordinate 87,249 of JASPKZ010003317.1, read as the reverse complement.
TGCGGACATGTCGACTTTTTAGTCAGTCGTTGTAAGAGCTCAGTTGGTAGAGCGGTGACTCTAGTGATATATAATTTCAGTAATCCATAGGTCGCTGGTTCAAATCCGGCCCGAAGGATTTTTTTTTCAGAGTATTACTTTTAGCTCATACTACAATAGTATCGAATTTAAAGATATTTATATGTTTATCTTATTCTGTAAAATATTAAAACTAAAAAATAAATAATAGTTTAAAAAACTAAAACAACACGCTTTATTAGAAAACCAAACTAAAAAATAAAAAATAATAACAGCTTTAAAAAACTAAAACAACACGCTTTATAAAAAACCGAACTAAGAAATGAAAAATAATTTTAATTTCCAACACGCTTGGGATATAATAAATGTGGTCAACAAAAAAATAATCGCCAACACATTTAGAACAAAACCAGAGTCATCTACAAAAAAACAATTTTACCATCAAAAGCGCGGGGTGCTTTTTATGGTTTTTACATTTTCTTCTTAGATATTTTACTATTTACCAATATCTGTTTTATTATGAAATATATTAATTGATGTAGAGCACCCACGCTTTTGATGGTAAAATTATTTTTTTTGTAGATTACTCTAGTTTTATTCTAAATGTGTTGGAGATTATTTTTTTGTTGGCCACATTATATTGTATCCCAAGCGTGTTGGAAATTAAAATTATTTTTCATTTTTTAGTTCGGTTTTCTAATAAAGCGTGTTGTTTTAGTTTTTTAAAACTAATATTTATTGTGATCTAGAGTTTAAAATATCCCTGTAAGGCCCGGGTGGCGTAAAGTATGTTAAATACCTACAAAGAGAAGAGTTACAAAAAGAAAGTACAGAATTAAAATAACGCCTCATCTCTTTACATTCACTAAATACTCTCATATAAACGTAATGTACATTAAAATAACAATTTGAGCGATAAAAGGATGAACACTCACTCTAAAAGCATTTTTAAAGCGAATGACTTGGTTTAGACATATTATCTAAGATGAACAAAAAAGACGTGTTCAGCAAACAACAGAATATAACATGCATAAATTAACAAAGAGAAAACTCCCTTCTTTTGTGATTAACTTACAAAAATCCAATAAAAAGACACCAACTTTGTAAAACAAAGGGCTTGTTGAATTCGATTTAGAGAGAGGATGTTGTATAACATACAAATAAAGAAAACAGTAGAAGGAATAAATCAGAGAAAAAGATACAAGTAGGTCAGGCATCCTTTTCTGATGGACACGGAACCGAGTGTTATAAATATTCATGCTGTTTCAATTAGAGTCCGCACCCTGCTTCATGTTCAAAAGCTGAAAGTCATTAAAATAATTTTAGTTTTTTTCCTGTTTATATTCCCCTGGGGTTCCTACTATTGTCAATGGTTACCTACCGTAATTTTTAGCTACCTACTTATTAAACCATGTCTCAAGATTCTTTATTCTTCAAACATAATTAAATTACCGTAGGTATAAAGAATTCAATTATATTTTCGTCTAATACACGAAATTAATACTCCAGCCAGCGCATTACAAAAAATAAGTCCACCACTGTGGTCTCGAGGGTTCGATCCCCGGTCGTGAGAAGTTTTCTGGGTGAGGTTTTTTCGGTGTTTTTCCTCGCTTGCAAGACAAATTTCAGGAAACTTTAAGGCCCAAAACGATCCCCAACATCATCTGGCCAACATTATCATCTTAATCAATATGCGCGCAATTTCCATCACCATCAGCCATCATATCATTGGGGCGGCGTAACTCCGCCTTCCAGGTGCCCAAGTCTCAGATGTGGGTTGCAATACGCCATTACCATGAGAGAATACCAGAAATGTAGAAATGACAAACTGGAGATATTGAATAAATAAAAAAAATATAAAATGTTACTTGAATTCAACTAAATATTTCGAAAAAATAAGAGAATAGCACTTGATCTAAGCGGAATCTTAAAATAAATATCCTCATCTCGTGTCCAACTCATGGTCGGGTCGAGGAATGAGATGAGATGAAGTCCCTATATTTATACAGGTCTGTGAACAAGTGTTGTCGGCCGACCACTCCTGACGCACCGTCACAGGGGCGGATGAATGAAATGAAACTAAATGGATGAGGTGAGTATGGAGAAATGGTGGAATGAAATTTGTCGCAGGGGAAAACGGGAGAAAACCCCAAGAAAAATCTGCCCAAGCTCCGTTTTGTCCACCATGAAACCCAATCCCGATCTCGGGACCTCAGCGATGAGAGGCGAGCGTCTAACCGCTTGCGTCAGGAGCCGCCTGGAATCTTAAACCAACTATTTTATTTCAATCTTAATTGAATCTTTTCATATTTTTAAATCTTGCAAGTGACAATTAAAAATGAATAATGTTAACTTTCCTAAAGAATAATTAATGTTTTTTATTATATTTATTTAGACCAATGAGGTCTACAAGAGAAATGTTTACTATAGTAATGAAATAAAAAAAATCTATTAAAAAGAAATACCTAAAGTATTACATTTAGAAAAGTCTGTTTAATTGGTACAACCACGTTTACATCAAAATAATAATAGTAACGAAAGAGGAAATTAAGTATTTTTGTCCAATGTCACTAGTTATCTTATGACAAATATGGCATTCGTTCCTATAATTGGTGGAATTGTAACCTACTTCAAAAATTCGAGTCCCTAGAAGAGTTACGTACCCCGATCTTATGTCGGGGGATAAAACGATAACGAAAAAAGCTCCGGGAGTGTCCTTAAACCTAAACTTAATAAAATTCCGGACCACGGGCGACCACAGAAATAATTCCCTTTAGAAAATATCCTGTGGTCTGACCGGGAATCGAGCAATTTTTGCAAAATGATGACAATATTATTTTTAAAAAGTATCTTTCATTAAAGTACTTTTTTAAATAATGAGTAACCTAAATGCTAAATAATAACAACGTAGGCCAAATTTTATTGGTTAACTAACTCTGACTACCTCACTGGCACTACTGAACCCGTAGGTTCATGACCGCGCGGAACATAAGCCCTACAAACATCCCTATCCTGACCTACTGTTTACCAATCATCCCCAGTATAATCTATTTCCCTCAAATCATGGTTAATGTTATTCTCCCATCTCATTCTTGGTCTACCAACAGGGAGTTTTGCCCCTGGTTTTCCTACAAGAAGCTCCCATGGACCTCTTTTATTCGTGCCACATGTATTGCCCATTGCAGTCTATAAGACTTAACTGTTATTATATCTGGCTTTCTATAAAAACCATGTGTCTCACTGTTATGAATTTACTATAATTTTTTTAGTATTATGGGAATTTTATAATTACGAGCATAGAATTTTGCTGAAATAATCATAGACCTAGATAGGAGGGGTTATAATCAGCAGATAAGTCCAACGCTGTGGTCTCGAGGTAGTGCGCTGCCTTGTCACGCAGCGAGCCCGAGTTCCATCCCCGGTTTTGGGACTGTTTCCTGGGTGAGGATTTTATCTGGGGTTTTCCTCACCTGGAAGACAAATCACAGGAAACTTTAAGGCCCAAACGGTCCCCGAACATCATATGGTCATCGCAATCATCATCATTCATATTTATCTTAGATTAAGCTTAGGATTAAGGACTCTCCTGGCGCACCCACTATCATCATCATCACCACCCATCATATATCATCCGGGGCAACGTAACCCCGCCTTCCAGACGCCCCAATCTCAGAAGTGGGTTACAGTTACGCCAATGTCAGGAGAGAACACCAAAGATGTCCAAAAAACAACCTGGGGTATTAAAATATTAATAATTAAAATATTAATAATAATAATAATAATAATAATAATAATAATAATAATAATAATCAGCAGATAACGGTTACCAAGTAGAAAAAATTACATTCTATTGCACCGGAGAGATTTAGACAAAATTATATTTCACAACTTTAACCACTTTCTTCAACAGAAGCATGTATGCAATAAAACTACGTAATGCATGGAATTTTGAATAAAATTATGTGTTAATATCTAAGCCTCTCAAAGATTACGTATAATTAATTCATTATAGTTTATTATTTTCTTTGTATTGTTTTCTTTCTTTTCTTTTTATGTATAGTAGATTCGAGCTGTTATTCCTTTCTGTATTCATTCTATAATTAATTTAATTTCAATTGTATTTAATTTTATTATATTATTAGACATTATTTTCATTATTATTCAATTTGACAGATAATTAATTGTTTAGTATGACTATTATTGTAATTTATTGTATTTATACGTAACATATGTCCACCGCTGTGGTCTCGAGGTAGCGTGCTGCCTTGTCACGCAGCGGGCCCGGGTTCGATCACCGGTCGGGGCAGTTTCTCTGGGTGGGGTTTTTATCGGGTTTTTCCCCACCTGTAAGACAAATGTCAGGAAAACTTTAAGGCCCAAACGGTCCCCGAAATCATATGGCCATCATCAGCATCATCATCATCCTTCACCGGTGTGGAAAGTAACGGGAAGCTACCACACCTACAATTCCCTAGTAAAGCTGCAAGCATAGCATGAAAATGCTATGATTGCAGTGAAGGACCTGCCTTCGGGCAGAATTACTATGGATGGATGTAACATATGTTTGTTCTGGTTAGTGGAAGAGAAGGCCACATGGCCTTAACTCCACCAGGCTAAATAAATCTATTCTACATAATTGTTTCAAAATAACATTCATTTCTAGCATTAAAAGAATTGATTCAAGAGAACACCGTCTTGATTTTCGGAATGTGAATTGTAGACCCGACCACATGTCTGAACATCTAACACGGCTAATCAATTTTGAACACGAACATTCCATTTCACACATTCTAGTTTAATGATATGTAAAATTCCAGTTTTATGTCATTCAATTCAATGACAAAGGCTTTGAGCAATTTAAATCAACATAATTCAAACATTGATACACATTTCATTGCAAATATATAACGTAAGCTTTTATGCATCCGTAACTAATTAAGGGAACACACAAATAAATTACTATAATGTTTAAAATTTGTTTGCATAATCAACATTACACAGTGAAATAATTATTCGCCTCACATTTAAACCATTAATCAACGTGATTTAGCAGCCATTCGTTTTGATTTATTATACAATAATACTTTTATTTAATATCTATTTAAAACCCAAAATTATAACAGATTTACTCGCAACATTGGAACTGGAGCATGAGCGAATGCAGCGTTTTTTTTTAGAATTTATTTTTATATGCAGCAAAATTATTTAAATTAAATTATTGTCGTTCTTTCAGACCATATGTCAATGGAGCTGTGATTGTACAGACATAAACATTCTAATAAATTAATATAATGAAATATTCTGGAGGTCTCTGGTTCCAACTCCTGAGCTGAACAAACTGAAGATTCTTCGTTTTATTTAGTTTTCGAGGCAAATTCTGGATTGGAATTTCATTACCAGGATTCATTTCATTATAATCGCACTTTCATTAAAACATAATTAATGATCTGCAAAAAAAAAAACACGCACACCAAAAACTACGATTCTAGACATGATGTCTTAGACATTAAAGCTTTTAAAAATAAGAATTAAATACAATATTATCTCTCTGGAATAGAGTTATTAGGAAAAATTCTGGATCAAAGACAGACGAACAGACAGATGAATGGAGAAGACAACTAACGGTGAGCTACATCATCATCATCATCAACAACAAGAATTAAGCCCAATGACCTGTTCCGATCTCATTACAGGTCGAATTGGTCCTTCCATCTCTTCAATGGTTTTCCCAACATTCTTCCCCCTTTTGGTTTATAATTATATATTCTTCTTGGTATGCGCTGTTAATTCATTCGTAATACGTGCTGAAGATAAGCATTTTGATAATATTTTATTCTTTCACAGAGATTACGGAGGGTTGTTTCTGATCTCTGATAACAAATGATTTTTAAGTTTACCTTAAGGATAGCCGTGACTCCACCATCGAGCATGCTCTAATTGATGGCTCTTCACCCGAGCTATGTTCGGCAACGGAGTTTCCGCTGCAGAAGACTCTTACGAGCACAGCCACGTCTAGAAGTTCCCACTCCTCTTGCTTTCCAGAGACCTTCTATTGTTCGAGGACTCCTGTTTCCCAATGCCCTTTGAAGAGTCCAGAGACACAAAGTCCATCGGTGATGCATCAGGAGATTTCACTGGGATGTTGCTGAATGGAATAGCATGTATTCCAGTTTCCTGCTCCATTTCTCCAGAAATGTCAGGGTTGAACCCGAAGTGTGACTTGAGGCCTTGTCTTGGTGCACCCAGACTTGGTTTTTGTCTGTACCATAGAGAGCTGGGATTTCAGTCGGGTAAATTGGGGTGAGAACGTCTTCCTGGTAGTACTGGGAGTTGATTTTGGCCTTTTTAGCTACTCTATGAATGGTCAGTTTTTCATTGTAGCAATATCCCGCGATGACCATAAATCCATTGGAGAAACTTTCTCTGCATTCGGCATACCACTTTTGATTTTTTTTTCACCCCTTTACGTATAGTAAATTGTCCGGGGTTTGTTGCAGTCTCCTAGATAAACATATGCTTCATCAAGTGTGACCAAAATTTTCCATTTTTCTCCTACCATGTGATTTTCATAGTTTCCTGCTGTTGGTGCAGCAATGTGACGTGGCAACAATTTATGAACCCTGCTTTTGTGGCGCTTCTCAATGTTTAAATCTTTGTTTATTATGACGTTTACAGTTTTAAGGGATATTCCCAATTTGTTCGCAATCACCCTTTGTGTGGCAGGGTTACCACCAGAGATAAGGACCTTGACCTTTCTGATAGTAGCAGGTCGTGGATTTGCCCGTTTTTTCCTTTTGGAATTAATCCCAAGCGACCCTTTCCCTTTTTATTAAGCATTGGGCTAATTCTACACTTTGACACCATAAAATAACGTTTTTGCAAGCCTCAATAATCGCGGAATAACTATAATTAGCGTCGGAAAGGGCAGTTTATAGGTTATGGGACTCGTATGATAAAGTAGATTATTTTAAGTCTGGTATGGAGAATATTCTGATGCACTCGAAAATCCGAAAAAATGCACGAATTTTCCGAAAAATGGCTTAAAAGATCGAAAATTTTAGGTTCCGGTTGGCCTTAAATTTCTATAAAAGTTTTATCTTTAAGGGGGGTAGAATTTAAGTTGGAATATATATAGCTTGACAATTATCAATAATTGCAAAGTAATGTACCCTTCCCAAAACGGGTCTATCTTCTTAGGCATTATGAGAGCAACACGCATGCGAGTGTAACAGAAGCAGCCCACTGACTGGTTTGATTACCTCGCACACTCCTGTCCTGATGACTCCACACTCCAACGTCACAATCTACTTGGCAAATCGTTATCCCAGATCGGAACAACCCTGTAAATATATTAAGTTATGTTCTTATATCTTCGTTTTTCTTTTTATCGGTCATTTGGTATCCTGCTATTGCTCTCAACATCTTCATTTCAGCAGCCTCTACTTGTGTACTATCTGCCTTTGTTAATGTACCAGGTTTCACATCCAGATATAAGAGATGGAACTGCCAGTACTTTGTAAAACTTCAAAATAATTTATTTTCTAGTCTTATTCAATAGCTACATGATAATTATGGAAAACCAGGTGTAATAAGAACAGTTAAGTGTCGTATACTGCGATAGGCAGGACATGTATCACGAATGGGAATGAAAGAGATTCACGGAAACTCTCTGTAGGAAAAGCAGAGGGTAAGCGCCCATTTAGGCCAAGAATGAGCTGAAAGAAATAACATTAACCATGATTTGAGTAAAGTATTTATTACACGGGATGGACTGGAAAACGTCTCAGGATAGGGATGTACGGATCACTTATGTCCGCGAAGTCATGTACCTACGGGTTCTAGAGTGCCAGAGAGTTAATCATATATTAATTCACAGTAAATTCTTCAATGTTTATCTTGTAATAATTATTTTATACCGTTAAATAAGCTGAATTAAATTTTTAATAATTGTACAATTACCAACAACAGTCAGCCCACCAAAATGAAAGCAGAAGATGATACATAAGTTATCGAAAGGCCTTCTATAAAACAACACTGCAAATTATTGATGACGACTGAGATATCAGGTACTGTTATACAATTATTAAAACTTTAACACAGTAACCTCAACGGAGTTTCATAATGTAATTTTAAAAACATTAAATAAGCTGAAATCAAGGTTTATTTTAATTCTGAGAAATGTGATTAGTTATTACAAAATTTACGATCACGTCAAGATTGGGAGAGAAAATACAATTTGACTTCTGTCTTCTCAAACAGATTAAACTGGAGAATCTGACAGTCAGATTAAAATACGAGTTGCCAACGCAGTGGAATACCAAGCATTTTCATCACATGCTGCAGTGTAAAACAGATTTGCAAACTTGCTACTAATTCGCAATTATCCTATCACTTCCTCCAACGCAAACCAGCAAGTAAATTTAAGTGTTCTTTCCTGTAAGCAGGGGTGTATATTAAATTGTTTCATATAACTGAACTCTAGTCTGAAGTTATTTATCTTGACTATTTAACTCATGCCCAAATGGGAGTCAATGACCAATCACATTTCAATGAATTTTGATTTACAACCAATCACAGTCGTTTTTCATCTCGATTTTATAAATTTAATTTTATCACTTTAAAATCAAGCATTTTGAGAATTTTCCTCATCGTTGAAGGGTTTCTCCAACCAATCTTAGTAATTAACATTCTGAATAGGTCAGCGCATTATTTTGCAGTGACTCACTCTCTAAAAATATACGGCTACCAGATTGTTGCACGAATGTAAACAGATACTGCTTGCGGTATATAATAGAAAAACATTCGTAGTAATTGATTGCACCACAATAAAAACAAACCACTGTTTGCACCTTCTTAAACGTATTATTTCCGAGGAATTTACGTTCCAGAAAAATATAATTTACATCATAGGACATCAGAAATGAATTAATAACCTATAATGTTGGTTATAAACAGTTTGATATGTTTAATTTTTTCTCCACTAGGGCGCATTCTTACAATATTGCGATCCTTTGGCAATAAATAATATGATCTAGTTGCAATGATGAACAAATTAAGCGTAACAAACGTTTCTCATTTTTCAAACATCGTCGTGTACATTAAATGTATAAATATTTTAAAATAACTATATTTAAATAATGATATGTGAGTAAACAGCTTAATTTGATTCGTTAAATAGTTCCTAACAAATGCCACGTGATTTATTTCCAAATTATCTAGATAAATTGGAAATCTCTAGTGGCATTACTTATTATAACTTAAAATAATAAAGAATGCTTTATTCAGCACACTTCAAAAGTATATTAATATTTTATGTTATTTAATTATTACTTTAAAACATAAATTTGGACAAAACGAAGTCTGTACTTTTCTAGAGGATTTTCCCGTTTCCCCTATCAAAAACTTCACTCCATCATGTCTCCATACTCATATCATCCATTTATTGTATTTTATTTAATATTTTCCTGTGATGGTGCGATAGGCCAGATCACCCAGCATCTTTGTGTATCACATATCTTAAACAATGGGGACCTGATCTCATCCCTCGATATACTTTTACGCCGGAGACGACAGAGGCTTAATCTTAATTCCATCTATGATTAAGCAAAGTGCTTAATTATGTATTATCATCATTAGAACCCGGAATTGTATGTGAAATAAACTACAAAATATGCAGGACAAATTATAAAATATTCACCCTAAATATGCAAAAACAGATTGTAATAAAATCAAAGTATATGCTTTGTGGGCAATCTTAGCCGATTCCTGACTGTTACGCAGCAATAAGAGAGGTTTCCATGAGGTTTTTCTTGAGTGAAGCTCCTATTCTATCAGTGAAGATGGGTTTATACAATGAAAATGTCCTTTCTACATCCCATGATGCCACAGGTGCTTGTGAAAACACCACAGTTCTTCAGTGAATTCCTCTTCGGTTACAGTTTTTTCACTATCAACCAGAGAGCATTTTGCTAATTTGACAAATTCATATTGTAGCCAGTATTTTTATTTAATAGGCCTACTTCACTAAGCTTATCAAAAGCGATTTTAGCAATACCATAATATTATTTCTCAAGTCCCACGGGTATTTATTTCTCTCTTACACAGATATAAATATACACGTTACGCTTATTTCTAATGGATTGGAGAGACTGTATTAATTAAAAACATATTGATTAATAATTAATTAATTACTAGTAATTAGCTGAACGAAAAATTATAATTCAATACTGCATTTAGGAGTAAAATATGCATTCATGCATTAACAATCTAAAATAAACATTTTTCCTCCGAATATGCATTTCTATGCATTATCATACACCGCTCAAATTGTCTGTGAAGGGACCACTTAACATGTAAATCATTTCCGGATAGTTTTTAATGCGTAAAACAAAACATGCATTTTGCATACAAATCCGGCTCTAATCACCATAATGAAGTAGTAGTAGAGATAATAGCAGATATAGTATTGTTTTTATTTACTAATTAGTATTATTAAGATTAGGTTGTGTCCATTATTAACTCGTTGTACTACAAAATCCAGGATATATTTAAGGAACTAAATCATTCTTCCCACTTATATAATTATCTTGTAAATACACAAAAATGTCTCCCTCCCAGTCTCAGACTTAAACATATAATCACTAAAGTCAATATTCAGCAGGTCTAGACAAAATAATGCTGCTATAATTTGTGAGAAGATTTAAAACGCAAATAAGGTGCTTTATTTACACATAAATATGCGCTGCGTAACGCTAAACAACATTTATCTAAATTGCAGTCATTTGTTTTGCTTGTCTTTAGAATAATTTCAATGTTAAACAGTCACAATACGCATCGTGCAAACAAATGAGTGATTTTTATGTAACGGAATATCAACAGAGTTGTAATTTGTATTGCAAATAAATTTATACAAATGTTACAAAATATTCTAGAAACAACCAATTTTGTAATACGAACTGTAGCCAAAATGAAAATCGGTAACTGGTGAAGAAGAAATGACTTTCAACAACTGTCATGGATAATCCGGGGAGATAAATGCAATTATATGCACGATAACAGAACACGCTTAGGAAGTTACAGAAATACGCATTCCACACCGCAAGATGTATGAACATTAGAAAACTCGTATTTAATGGCAAAATTAATATAGTAATAATAAAACTGAGGTCAAATGAGGCAACATTGCATCTGGATTAGCTCACAACCAGACATCCTAAAATAACTATTTCGCCATTAACAGGGCATAAACGACTCATTCATTAGATATTAAATATAAAATTGGTACCTGTAAGTCAGTCGTCCTCAACTAAATTATTAAACTTCATCAAGTATTTACAAAGAAATATTTCAAGAAATACCGAGTATTTACAAAGAAATATTTCAAGAAAACCGAGTATTTACAAAGAAATATTTCAAGAAATACCGATACTTGATGAAGTTTAATATTTTAGTTAGGACGACTGACTTACCAGGTACCAATTTTATATTTGATATCTTATTACATAACCTCAACGGTGCTTTAAATATGAATTTTAAATATGTAGAACCAAATTTTGTATTAACACAATTTATGACTGGACAAGGTAATTTGGACATTATTTGGAACGATTTAAAATAGGTACAGATACCTGTATTTGCAAAAACTCCAGCCAGACTATCACGTATCTGTTATTTGAGTGTCCCGCATTTTGATTCCAAAAGACACGAATTATTAAAAATTAGGTTATTGTCATAATAGATTTCAACTGCCTTTGTCAAATATTTTATGTAAGAAGTGTTGCTATAGAAAGCTGTGTGACTTTATCCATCATATTTTTAAGAGACTTTGAGTTAGTTTTTTCTTTGGTTTGTTAATTAATTAATTTATTTGTTCATATTACGTTATTATGTAATGCTAGAAATTAACCATACTCTAAATTATTGTAAATAATTCATTGCATTGTAACTAAAACCCTAACATACCCGATGGTGAAATAGGGTTAATATTATTGGAGAATCAATAAAAAAATAAATAAAAATGTGTTGATGATTCATTAACTCATTTGTAGCGACTTGTTTTTACCAACCACGCTCTGCTTAATCATATTGTACGTAGAGAGAGAGAAAGAGTACAAATACGAATACGTTACTGCTACCTTCCGGGATCGTTGGGTTATGATATTGCTGTACTTAGTAAAAGGTTCCAAACATTCAACGAAGTTATTTACAACAAAACAGCCTGCCTCGGGCCCATAGAAGCGGCTAACCATTCCTCTTTCTTTTTCCACCTGAACATGCATGCGAAATAACACTGATTATAATTTGCATGGACTGAACTAAGTTTCGTTAATGGGATAGAGAACAATGGCTATTCTTAAATAAGAACAAGGGGAGTAGCATAAAATATTGGTTTTTAATACAAAAATAAGTGTGGATTATTATAAAAAATAAAGTAATATAAACAACGGAACTATATCTTGAACAATCAATCAAACCCCAATAATAAACAAAACTAATAAGATAACGACGTACCATTCAAACAATCACACTCAAACGCCTCTAAGCAAAATCGGAAATCCTTCTTCCATGCTGACTTAGATTAAATTAATCCAACCATTCTTCGGTTTACAATCCACATGCTTATCTTCTGCATTACCATCTAACTTCAACCCTTTGCATGGTACTCCAGAGTAGGATTCCAACACTGAATCCACTCGTAAAGAACCCAAACGCCACTTGTTAGGCCGATCGACTGACTTTCAAGTCCACTGAGATTGCCGAGCATATATCCGGTTCGCCAGGAGAAGGGATGTGCGCTACCAAGATGCGCAATGGAAGGGTAAAGAAGGAAGGGGTAACCACACGGAACACAGGAAACATTGGCAGGCTTCACAAATTTCGTAAGCGGGAAGGAGCACGAAGATGATAACTGAACCGCAAAAGACACTTTCGGTTCAATAGCTCCCGCTACACCCTCCGGGTAAAAAGAAAAAGTCCATAGACTTCCAAATAAAGTCCAGAGAAGCAATCCCACGTTGGGAGGGGAACCTAAGCACTATTGGATTCCAGCGGTAACTTCAAAGCAAATTTTCCATCGTCCCCAATATCACGATCACCACACCTGCTTTCATGTAGACTATTCCAGCGCTGAAAAATATACTCCAATTTACTTCAGCCGCCATAGCACAACATTTGCGGTGTTCCAGGTGAAGACTCGGTGACGATAATCATCGGATTGCCGGATCGCAATCCCGTTCCACCCCGCTTTCCAGGAATCCATAGTTCCAAAGCCACTATGTCGGTCAGCTGGGCACTCGGGGGTCGGCCGGATCCTCTCCACGCGCTCGACTGCCGAACACTCCAGGCATATAGACTGTAGAACTGCCAATGTTTAAGGGAAAGGTAAGCATACAAACTGAAACAAAGAACAGGCGAAAACAGGAAAGCAGAACCATAGATATGCTTAATTTAACATGTGTCACAATACAGAGTAATTTAGCTTTAACATTCAACTTATTCATTCAAAAAAAAAAAACAAACTTGGAATTACTCGTAGCGTTACACAATTTGACATGGCCACTGACGTTTTCTAACTCCAGAGTTACTGGTGTTAGCAAGCGTTTTACAACATAGGGTTCAGACCATGTGAACATAAGTTTTCCGATGCGTTGTTCATCAGTAATACTTCTACTATCCCAAACGAAATATATACATATATAAACAAACTACGTAAACTAGATTGACATTCTCTGGACAAATGCCCAAGCGCTGACATTTCCAACACTGTAGATTCTTCTTTGAATACCCAGAAGGACGATTCGCCGAAGTATAGATTTATTTAAATTGTAGCTTTACTTCTTCTTCTTTCACTAAAGTCCCTCTGTCTTTCAGCAATTTCGAAATCCGCCACTTTTCTGGCTAAGAGACACATTTCGGCTATATTTTGAGGTTTTGTAGAAAATACCAAATGCTGTCTAGTAGCCGGGGACATATTTTGCAGAATAAGGTCAATTAACTTCTCTTCCGAAAATGAAGGATTCAACACAAAGTGAAGCTCCTTGCACATTGGAGATAAACTCCAACAAAGATTCCTTAGGCATTTGGAATCGGCGTGACAACAATTTATCCAAAAGTCTTCCAACAATCTAGGAGGCATCAATGAACACTTCACATGTTCTAAACTTTCCATCCAAGAGAATCTCGACTTAACAACTTCACTTCAGATTTTCAATAAGATTCCTCCGATGCAACTCAAAATCGAGTTTACAAAATACTCATCGGAAACCAATTTCAATTCAAAAATCGAATTAATTTTGATGAGGAAGACTACCAGCGATTCCTTATCTTCACCATCGCAGAGATCACTACTTTCCAATCAACTCTCGGAAAATCCGCTGAGTATTCTGCTCCATAAAGAAGAAAGGTTGGAGACAGTTCCACTAGATAATCTTTAATAGAACTAAGTCTACGATCACTCAAATCCTTATGCTGTTCTGCCAAATAATCTCTTGAGTTGCGTTATCTACAATGAACTTACGCTTTATTAATATTTGTTCAGGCTGGGAGAGAGAATTCATGTTAATTTTTAAGCCGCTGACGTAATGTGTTTACATCACCTTCAACTTCTATACCTAGCAGGCCTAATTCACAAACGAGCTTATCTTTGGATATTATATCTACCCAGCTAGGCATGTTATAAAAAGTATGATAGACACAAGATGTAAACAACAATAAGCGAACGTATATTACTTGCATAAATCAGTCTCTGTTTTGGAACGAAGAAAGATGAATCAATGTTTACGTAATGTAAAACAAACATGTAAACCAGTACTTAATAACTTCAACATAAGTACAGCATATCTTTCAATATGAAAAATACAAAGTAAACACTTTGTTACCATTTGGGCGCAATTAAACCCAAAAAAAACCCTTAACCACGCTCTGATAAACCATTTTGTAGCGACTTGGTTTTACCAACCACGCTCTGCTTAATCATATTGTACGTAGAGAGAGAGAAAGAGTACAAATACGAATACGTTACTGCTACCTTCCGGGATCGTTGGGTTATGATATTGCTGTACTTAGTAAAAGGTTCCAAACATTCAACGAAGTTATTTACAACAAAACAGCCTGCCTCGGGCCCATAGAAGGCGGCTAACCATTCATCTTTCTTTTTCCACTTGAACATGCATGCGAATATAACACTGATTATAATTGCATGGACTGAACTAATTTCGTTATGGGATAGAGTAGAGAACAATGGCTATTCTTTAATAGAACAAGGGGAGTAGCATAAAATATTGGTTTTTAATACAAAAATAAGTGTGGATTTTAATAAAAAATAAGTAATATAAACAACGGAACTATATCTTGGAACAATCAATCAAACCCAATAATAAACAAAACATAATAAGATAACGACGTACCATTCAAACAATCACACTCAAACGTCTCTCTAAGCAGAATCGGAATCCTTCTTCCATGCTGACCTAGATTAAATTAAATCCAACCATTCTTCGGTTTACAATCCACATGCTTATCTTCTGCATTACATCTAACTACTCACCCTTTGCATGGTACTCCAGAGTAGGATTCCAACACTGAATCCACTCGTAAAGAACCCAAACGCCACTGTTGAGGGCCGATCGACTGACTGTTTTAGTCCACTGAGATTGCCGAGCATATATCCGGTTCGCCAGGAGAAGGGATGTGCGCCTACCAAGATGCGCAATGGAAAGGGTAAAGAAGGAAAGGGGTAACCACACGGAACACAGGAAACATTGGCAGGCTTCACAAATGTTCGTAAGCGGGAAGGAGCACGAAGATGATAACTGAACCGCAAAAGACACTTTCGGTTCACATTAATTTATTCATTCACTCAATTAATTTAAAAGTGGACTAAATCAAGAAACGTATACACACTTAGAGACAATATATTAGCAGATACTGTTTCATTAGTATAAAGTAATCATTAAGGGAACAAAATTACATTAGCTGATATGAATTAGGATTATGTATCCGGGCATATACGGAAGTAAAGTGTGATCTCACTACAGGCCTCAGGAAAGCGCCTTGGATGTAGGAAATTAAGGTTTCTTCTACTTTTTCTAGACGATCGGCACTTGATGTTAGCCCGATTGTCAGCTCTGCGTAACGGCCGCCTTTACCCCCAGAACAAGCGTCTCGCATTATTTACAGTTAGAGAATGACTCCAGGGTCATGAAGCCGCCAACATGATTGGGTTAGTTTAAAAATCCTGATCCCACTGGGACTCCGAACGCTTGACCTTATCCGGGCATATAAATATGATTTATGATTATTATGAGGCCAGTAATTATTCTGGAAAAATCGAAGCCTGAATTTCCTTGCATCTGCCTAACAGTGAAAGAAAATGTTGAATAGGCCTATATCAACCAGGAAATTTCCACTCCACATGTTTTCCTGACATTAGTCTTACAGGTGAGGAAAACCCCTATAAAAACCTCACCCAGAAAAACTGCCCCGACCGGGGATCGAACCCGGGCCAGCTGCGTGACAAGGCAACACACGTCTACCTCGAGACCACAGCGGTGACACCACACACACACCACACACACACACCCACACACACACACACACCACACACACACACACAACACACACACACACACACCACACACATATATTTATATATGTATATATATATATATACATACATACATACATATTAACAAGATATGAGATAATATAAATAAATAAGTTAAATAATAATAAGTAAATAAATAAGTTAAAATTTCTGCATGATCCGGCCTCAAAAATACAATATTTTGTTCCACCCATCATGTCAATTGCCGTCCTTGATGTTTCCATCATTTTGTATAACACTGCCTGATTACCGGTTTAAATTGTCTGTCCATTTTGCCCTATACTCAACTTCTTTTCCATATAGTCTAAGTTAATTATGAGGCAAAAAAAGGTTGTAATGTGCAATACATCTAAGATCTCTCCTACCTAACTCCTAACCTCATCTTCACGTGGTGTACCCTGTTTAGAACAAACGAATCATGGCGGTATAATATTTGCATCCAATACTAAATAAATGCAGCACTCTGCCGGTCTAGTTGGCAAAGATGGCAGCTTCGCCACTATATTACCTTGCATCAGGCTTCTGACCTACCCATTAAAACCTGTGTTACACGGATTGATCTCAAGAAGAAAGAACGGATGGACTGACCAATCACATCTTGAGGTCTCATAGGAACATTCTCAAACGACCCTAAACATGAATAAGTTCATCATGATAATGAAGTTAAATACATTTAATTCTTGCTTTATTTTGTCATTTTCTTTTCTTATCCATTCAGTTATAACCTAACCACTGATATAAGAAATTTTATTTCTGCAGCTTCTATTCGTAGAAGTTTCTTTTCAGTAACGTTTGTAAAATGAACATCGAAGCAAGGGCTAATTGCGGGAGGGAACGATGTTACCCACAGACGAGAATAGTAATCTCATCGATATTGTTTTGATAAAATATGTATAAAAATTAAATTTCGCGTATGTAAGATACCTTTTACCCTACTGTACCTTCATTTAACATATGGAATTGGGGTTTTAAAAAAATGTAACTTCGCAAGTTGCGTGATTTAAGTAAGCTATTAGTATTAGAATGCGTTGGAGCACGTATCTGGTACTGTAATGGAATTCAGGGGCACGATACGGAAATTACAATACACATAAACAAGTTTATTGTCCGCTTTAATACTCCACATAAATAGATGAATAGTCCTGTTTCACACTCCTGTACAAAACATTTAATGATAATATTAAATAAAACTCAATTCCTACAAGCACAAGAATAGCGTTACTGCTCTAACATTACATTCTTTGTGCCATAAAACTAACTTTTATGTCAACAGTAAATTCGTGTCAATAAAATAAAGAGATTTATTAGTAAATAATGATCAACTTCATCCTTAAATTGAAATGACTAGTTTGGTAGTTATAATACTGTTTGTATGAGACAATTGTATTGTTATTTTCTAAAACTTTAATATAGAGAGTGTAGGTCTGTAATAAAAAATGTTATACTTATTTTTTGTTATATGTTTAATATTAGAATTAACTGAGATTGTTATATTCTGATGTAACAATGTTTGTCCTGGTGAGTGGAAGAGAAGGCCACATGGCATTAACTTCACCAGGCTAAATAAATCTAATCTAAATATAATCTAAATATTTATCTTGAATAATATGACACTCGTGTTCTAGGCTTAATCCACAGAACAATGAATGCATAGATTAATATACATAGGTAATAATAATTGGAAACAGACATATCCAGAAGAAATAAGTTACAAATATATAATCCAATAGTGAGAAGTACTGTCACATATGGAGCTGAAGTTTGGAAATTCAACAAAAACTTAGAACAAAACTTATATAAATGGAAATGGATTTTTTGAGGAGAGCAGCAAGATGTTCAAAATTAGAAAAAATAAGACATATTATCACACGAGAAAAAAATGAATATAAGATATTCAACAGTAGTTTACATAAGATAGGGTACCAGGGGGCTATTTTACGCATGGGGCTTTTTCACGCACTGATAGTGTCATTGACTCTGACAGCTATACCTTGGTCTATTGAAGGTCGAAGTAGGTATTTATAAAAATCCCGTTTTGTCACCCCTTCAGTAGTAAATATTTTTTTTGTGAATAGAACCGTTTTTTTCCGAGAAAAATTCTTTTGTTTATGCAAGGTAAACCGTAGTTCCGTCTTCTTACCTGTTTGAATAACATTACAGTCCCAATTATTAAGCTATAACATCGCATTTGAAATTATTTTAGCTTTAAAATAGAGCTGCATGTAGGTTATGCGTCTTAGAATTTAATTTAAAAAACAGCAGATAGTGATCCTTAAGTGACTGAGCATAATAAACATTTTATTACGTATTGTAAATATGGGGCTACTACGACTACTTCGCGCACCGATGATGGGCATTTTACGCACTAAATTAAGACACATTTTGTATAAAAAGTGAGTTACTAACACATATACGTTAATTAAAATTAGTAGAAGTAGTCTGTGCCCCTCGTACCTGAGCGTTGTATGGCATCATGCCCCGTTGCTAAGCGGTTCCAGCACCCACGAAAAAAAAAAAAAAAAGCTATTGGAATTTCGGTCAGTATGGGTCCAGTGCCCACCCAGCATCTTTACAAATGTGAGTAGCTACAATTAGTAGCGGTTGCAGATTGAGAAAACCACCTGGCAGGATTATCGTTCTTCTCTATGATTAACACATGTGGATATGAACCCAGCAGTCGGCTGGTAGGCTAAGGGTCATCTAGGCTCTCCATGCCATGGAGGAGGAGAAAATGTAAATTAGTAGCCGTAATATTTCATTCACAGACGCTCTTTAACAATTCTGGTCATTAGCGTGAAGTTCAAAACTGGGCACCAATGGCCGGAAAGTTTTGCTCTTATGCCTCTCATTTAAGGCTTATGTTCTTTTAACTTGTGAATCTAACACAACGACCAACAATAAATTTACATCCCTTACAAAAAATAAACGAATAATAAACTTGACTGTAGAGCTAAAACGAACCCAGCCTAAGCGGATTCGAAACATTTGATGTCCACTCGAATGTGGAAATAACAGCTAAAAGGGCGCTAAAACTGTAGTCGGTTGGTGAAATGAGTAGAGAAGTCTTCCATTTTTCCGATTAGAATATATTCTCACTTGAAGTATCAAGAGCGAAATGAGTAATGCCACGTGATCTGCTTCTCCCTCCTGCACTTCCTTCCGCGGCCTCATTGACTGTGATTTTTGCCTTCCTCCTGTGTAGATGGCCTTTTTCGAACAGCTTTATACAGGTTCTACGGACGACTCCGTTGCCTCCAAATAACGAGACTGCTGAAGAGAGTGTCATGCTCTTTTTGTGAACCGAGATACTTCTCTGGAATCTTTAAGAATGGGAGAGTGGATCAGCTGTCAATAAATGTATGAATTCGTTCCACGAACTGTGTGTGGGTGCAGTTGGGAAGAACAATTTGCGTGTGATAATTGTTAGATGAAAGGTTAGTGCCGAAGTAGCCCCTCTACAGGTGGATTAAACCCGGTGTTTACATAAGTTATATACAGACAATTTTAAATTTTTTTATCAGTGTTATACTGTATTAAGGATATTATATATATAAGTAAGTAAATAATTTAATTATAGAGTATTAAACATTCAATTTTTAAAAGATATTATAATACTGATTTAAAATGAAATGCGCAAAATACCCCACCCTACCCTAAACAATTAAATGGTAATGGGCACGTAGTAGGCCTACAACGATGCAAGAAGAAAGATTACCCAGGAAACTGGAAAAAGGAAAGAAACCTCGAACTCGTGGATCAAAATAAGAACGGGAATGAGAATAAAGGACTGAGGACATGTAGTGATGGACAGAGACGAGTGGAGAAGAAAAAAAAATTTAGGCCATAAAGAGTGTAAACATTAAAAATCTGTATTTAATAAATAAAAAAATTTAATATAACAATACAAATAAAACAAAAGTACAAAAAAAAAAACGTATACATGGAACAATTAAAATAGAATTAAATGTATGGATTTCATTCAACAATTGATTTTCAAAAAATAATAGACCAAAAATTGCTATCTATTACTATATGTTATAACAATGTTCAATTATAAAAATTATTATCATGTATGTAATTGTACTAATCAATAATAAGTCAAAGTAAATTGCATTTATTGGTAATAGGAATTAGTCAAAAATTGTACTGGATACAAAATTAGAAAGGAGATCACATTTCCAATATTTAAGATATGATCTACTTATAGAGAAAATAAAGATATAGAAAAGAAATTAAATAACATTTCAAGCTATTTTGTGGAAACCATAAAAAGCACCTTAGGTCGGAAAACAAGAAAGATACCGAAACTTCAATTCATATAAACATGGCTGGTCCTTTGTTTGTTGTATTAGGTGAAATGGATAATGAAATCAAGGTATTTAAGCAGGAACAGACTGCGGAAATGCTGATTTTTACGTATGTGAACGGATGCACAAGAGCGGATAGAATAAAGGAATGAAACGATACGGGAATGAAACTATACGAGAACGAATTAAATATATATAAAATTGAAGATAAAATCAGGGAAAATATAATAATGTACGAACACTTAATGAGATGAACACGAAATACATACCAAAAAAGAACCTTCCTGTACAACCCGCCAGACTGAACACAAGAAATATTTATGGCCGACCCACGTATAAGATGGACTCCACTTTTTAACTTGCCGGACAGCTGCATAGCCTAAACGTTGTAGTAGAGAAGGAGGAGGAGGATTGTATATTGTAAGTTACAAAACTTGTGGATTGGAAGTCAAATATACGAAGATATTACGATGATGACACTAGCGTCTCATAATGCAATTTAGGCGTGAAGGGCCAACAATAGTGTGTAAACAAGATTCTTTTTTCAGGCTTGGTTCTTTTATGTGGCCCAAATTCTTACATGGCAAAGGAAACCTACAACTTCAAGTTTATTCTGAAGGAACACATATCAGAATTATAAAACCTGAAAAAAAACCCATTAACCCAGGCCGGGGGTTGAACCAGGGAATCTTGGAACCAAGGGGATTAGCTACCAGGACCTAATACCTAATACAGGCTTTCCATTTTACAGCAGTTCGCCCTTGATTCCTGCTTTCCAGAGATCCCTATCTTCCCATTGTCCTCTTCAAATACTCCTCTTCATCATGGCATCATATAATCCCTAATACCATGTTGTACTTCTCCCCCTCTCCCTCGAGAGAGGAAAGGACCGTATTACCTAAAAGGGTCATATAAATGGCCTGCAGTCTATTGGTGCAAGTCGAACTGTTAAGTTCCGCCGGGGGTATCATACAATCTAACATCTGTGTAGGTCACTGGTCTTCGACATCCCGTTGTAACATGTAACAGGACCACGTTATGAAAAATAGGATCAAACAAATTATATCATGAGATAACCGAAACTATCCCGAAATAGATCACGGTGCAATACCGAGATTCGCATTGGGATATCCCTTTTCAAACTCTAAGTCACCGGATGTTACTCGTTGTCCTCCAATCTTCAGGGAAAATGCTAGGGGAAATATCATTAGCAGGGCCCAACGCAACATATAATTTCATAGTGTCATTAAATATAAATGAATTAATTAGTTCAGAGCATTGAAAACCTAGAAGTTTAACACAGAACTAAGAGGTTTAAAAATATCCTAAACCCAATATGACTTTAGGTATTAAAATGTCTGTAATAATAAAGAAATAAGAAATCGAAGTACCATCCAATGAAGTTGCAGGGAAAAATTTTTAATAACATCATTTTCTAATAATGATACAGAAGCATTGTATATACAATGTCAGAAACTAACTGCAATGCAAACTTTTGTTTTAATTAACAGTATTAAATTTGTCTAAAAAGCTATAGAACTAAACGAAACTGGTACTTAAATAACCGACATGCACTTTTTGCATTTAATATATATATTTTGTAAATAAAATTGTGACGAAAAATCTATATATTTAAATTTCTACAGTTCATTGTTTCAATGTTACGTTTTTCTTTTATTAGACATACTTTGTATTTTTTATATTCGTTTAAATTGTTTATTATTTATGTATATGGATCTATTCTTTCATTGTTCTGTGGAATAACCCTAGTACACGATATCATATTATTCAAGATATAGTCTTCTCCTCTTCTTCTTCTTCACTTCCTGGTTTAAGGCAAGAGTTTGGCCTGTTCCGTCTTCACCAATAGATCTAAGACCATCTCTTCCGAGGACGTCCGACATCTCTTCATCCTCTTGGAAAATAATGGGGATTTTAATTTGGTAATCTACATTCGCTTCCTCATTCTTACTACATGTTCTTTCCACTGTATCTTCTTGTTAAATAATTTTCCTTTTATGGAGAGCTCTGCAGTTCTTCACGGATATCCTCGTTTCTTATCTGGTCCATTCTAGTGAGAGCCTTTTACTCTTCTTAAAAATTGCATCTCGGCTGCTTGGATTTTACTTTCTTGTTTGGTAGTGGTAATCCATATTCACTCTCATACAAAGGGCAGGGACAGCCATTGTTTTATAAAATTTTAAATTTTGTTTGTTTATGGGCTTTAATATTCAATGTTCTATTATTGATCACAAATAGCTTGAACTGAAGTGTTTTGTGTTCAATAATCTTAATCATACCATAGCTGATGATCACATCCTAAATACTTGTTCAATAATTTCGTCTCTAATACTATTTTTGCACGCAGAGTATTTCTTCCACAAATGCTATAACTTTTGTTTTACACTTTTGAAATTTTAAAATATAATCGCTACATGTTGCATTTAGTTTGTAAGCATCAGCACAATGTACCAGATCTTCATCATGATGTAGTAAGACTAAAATCATCGGCGAAAATTAAGTTATTAATACTTGATTATTGTTCAATCTAATGTCTTTGTCCATTATAATTTTCCATTGTTTTCATAATGTCGATATATATTTAAAAGAGTGGCTATAGACACAATCTTTGTCTAACTCCTTGATTTATTAAAATTTCTTCTGACCGTTTCCATCATTTTTTATCACTACTTTAGTTTCCTCATATAAGCCTTGGAGGATTTTAATTATGAGGTATGGGATATCCTCGTTCCTTCTTTTCAAGATAGATATATTACATATGACATAAAATAAAAACTTATATACATTTTTATTGCAGACCTATACCCTCTATATTACATTTTTATAATATATAAGAGTCCCGCGCCGTAGCCGAGCGGTTAATGTAGAAGCCCTGGCTCAGAGCTACGGGACTTGCGCTGGTTTCGAGTCTCCATGGGGGAAGAAATTTTCCTCATGGTAATTTCAGGCCAGTATGGGACCGGTGCCCACCCAGCATCTGAGGCAATTGGGTAGCTACAATAAGTAGGCGGCTCCAGGTTGAGGAACCAGCTATAACGGCTGGGGGACTCGACATGCTAACCACATGTCACCCCTACACATGGCTGTTTGAATCATCTACCCTCTGTGATTGACACATGTGGGATGTGAAGCCCCAAGCAGCCGCTGTTAAAAGGGCAACCGCTGAAAAAAGTGGAAAGACCCTCAATCGGAACAAATATATAAGACATTTTAACTCATCTTCAATTCAACTTTGTATAGGCTTACAAGTTCATAACACTGTATGAAATGTCTATACATATTTTTAATCTGGGGATGTTGAAAGAGAGTTTTTTTTAAATCTTAACTGCATTTCAGTAACAACGCGAAATGTTGTATAATCACTATTTCGCTTATTCATCATACATAACAGTTCAAATATAGTTCATGTACACATCACAAATATTTAAAAATAAAATTATCAACTTGTATGCTAGCCATGTTTTAACTGCGAAATGTATATCATACAGTCTACATTTAAACTACTCCTAACACATTAATGTGATTTTAATGATATCCAAGGGATACACCATTGAAACTTAATTAGAATCATTTCCCATAACGAGGTACAATCATTATGTTAAATATTTGACACAGTACATCAGTTACGTTGCTGAAAAAAAAAACATTGTAAAGCTAAACTTAAATAAGTAAATAATTGTATAGTGACAATGCTATTTATTTAAAATTAATATAAAATTATAGAATATTCACCTGAAAGGTCCGTCTCCTCAACTTAATTGTCATTTAACTGTAGCGCTTTCGGGACTTGTCCCATCATCGGCAGGATTCAAAACACCGGTTTTGAATCCTGCCGATGATGGGACAAGTCCCGAAAGCGCTACAGTTAAATGACAATTAAGTTGAGGAGACGGACCTTTCAGGTGAATATTCTATAATTTTATATTAATTTTGAATAAACCTCAACGGAACACATCATGAATCTTATAAAAGTTAGTTATTTATTTAAAGTACAAATCACGCTTGTGTTTTTTACTTTTTACAGAAATGCTTATTTACATTAAAACACACACTTTTTTTTGTATTTCAAAATTAATTTTTAAAGTACATACAAAAGTTCAGTTGAAATTCGCGTAATTAAAATCGCATGTAAACTACAATCAAACGTAAATAAAGTAAAATACATCTTCATAAAATAAAGCAATTCTTTACTTTAATTTTATTTTCTCTGATTCCTGTATTTCCCCTCATATCAAAAATCGTGTTTCTCTATATATTCTTCTTTAGCAATAGACCAGGTTTCATTGTCATACATTCAACAGGGTTATTTTATAGAATTTCGATTGTATGTAGGCCTACTTTAGTTTTTAGGTCCTACTGTTCTTCTAATTAGATAGATCATCGGTTGATTAACGTCTTTGACATCGTCCGATTCCTAATAGCCAATTTTGGTTCTTCTAATTCATCCATACATATAAGCCTATATATATTAAAATGTTTTGTGCTTTATTGTCTTGGTATTGTTGACTAATTATTAAGCATTATTTCGTAGCCTGAATATTTGGAAGTTCGTAATGAGACAGAATAATAAAAAAATTTCTCAATCTTAGTTTCTAACAATTATTTTCCACTAAAAGCCATATTTTTTTTGTTTATTCTGTGGATATATTAACATTGTTTAAATTTTGCTATTTTCATAATGGATTTTGCTGTTTTCTTTTTTGAGGTCCTTTCTCTAAATTTGATATTATGACTTGATCATTGGAAAATTTAAAATATCGTTCCAATCACATCAAAATTAATTTTAATTTTGGTCTTGCCATTCATGAATTACATTATTTATGTACATAATAAACAGCACAGGTAAGAATGGACAATCTTCTTTTGACACCTTTATTTATTTCAATCTTTTCTAATATTTTTCATTCTTTAATAATATCTATTCTATCTCCATATTTATGAGTCCTCATCAACATATACCTTTTAATATATTTTTCCCATGTAGGTCATGTTTCCAATGATTTACTTCTGTTTTCAATTGATTATTTCTTCTCATTACGTGTCCATATGATTTTAATTATGTATCTTCTATTTTATAACACTATCATTTGTAGTTTTTATTTTATATTCTATGGTATTTCTAATTTACTATTTTCTACATATTTTAAAAGTACAATCTAAGTAGTTCATCTCTGTACCCATGAGTTACTCTTATTATTTTTATTGTAATTTTTATCATGGTTTGTATTGGATAAACAGGTCCCGGTTTTAAAGCAACAGGAAAAATCCGTTCCACGCACTGAATATTCACATTTCTTCTATCTCACTCTGTTTGCTCTTCCTTTGCAGGATTTACTGAAACTAATTTCCGTTACAGGAAGTAACATCACAACATAGACTGTAAAACCGTTGTAGCAGATAAATGCGAGGACATCTACCTCACAAACACCAAACGAAGAAAACTATTAGTTTAGCAAAAGGGAGCAATCCAGCTACCAATTTCTTGTTTGTATGGATAATTTTACAATCATATTTTTACTTTCTACGGCGCAATCCACAGAAATAATAATTACAATTTCATCAAACAAACCTAAAATGTCCGTAAATAACATTAAGATTAAGAATAGATAAAACAAGAAATAAAAACCCACTCAGAAAATGTATGTGGGCCTATATAATAAATACGTCATAAGAATAAATGAAAGAGAACAAAAGGAAATAGTGAACATTTAAATGTAATAGAATGAACGAGTGTTTTTCTGATATTCAATTTTCGCAAAAAGACGATTTTTTAATATTATTATTCTTCTTCTTCGTCACGGTTGAGACTTTTTGCTAGCCTGTTCCGATTCCAAATTGCTGCTCTTTCCATCTTTTCTTTGGTCTTTCCGAAATTCTTCTTCCTCTTGGTGAATGGTTAGTTATATGCTGCTTTTGGTATCCTGTTCTCAATCAACCTTGCTAAGTGTTCTTTGCAGTTTGTTCTGTATTTCACTATTGTTGTGTTTAATTCTTTTACTTTTAGCTGCTGTCTGATTTCTGTGTTGTGTTTTTCGTCCGTTCTTTGATACCCTGCTATTGGTCTGAGGAATTTCATTTCAGCAGCTTGGATTTTTTTTTACATTCAATAATATATATTCCCTGTAAATTTAGAACTTCTAAAATGTAAAGACAATTCTTACAAGGAAATTATGAATTAATATTATTATTTACTTCAGCAAGATCAAGAAATTAATACAATAAAAAGCACCATTCTGAAACTTCACCTAAAGGAACACACTCTCGTGTTAAAAGGATTCCACAATTACAACAATCTAAACTATTAAATGAAGTAAAATAATAATAATAATATAATAATAATAATAATAATAATAATAATAATAATAATAATGATAATGATAATAATAATAATAGTAAAAAAGAAAAATGAAAATAATATTTTAATTCATACTCTAGCATTTGAGGCACATATCTACGAAGTTCCGAGTTTAACTCTATATACCAATCAATCATACTGCGTTATTTTTGTGGTGTATTAAGTCAAGGCAAATTCTTAAACATAGGACTCGAACCCGCGCAAATCCGTAGCTCTGCAATTAAGGCACCATGACTTAAACTGCTCGGCTACGGGCCACTATTAGATGAAAATATTAATTACAGATCGAAATTCAAACGGTGATATTGAGAACTAACGCAGTATTACGAAAGATGGTGTAAAGTACACTTGAATTATTATTTTTATGTTTTTAAGCACTATGGTATCTTTATCCCTCCATCCTATAGGTCTACTCACAACTTGGTTGACTAATAGCTGCTGACCAGTATATAGACTGAACTCTTGATGAAAAAGCGGTAAAGGCAGACAAATGTTGGATAAAGTTGAAGATGACTGAGATCTCAGGTACGAATTTTATTTTTTTAATTTATTTTTTAACTTCTACTATAGCTAATCATGTGATGAACCAGATATATAGTCCTATTCAAAAAAATGGATTGCTGAATTTAGCGGTCACCAGTAATAAGGTAATTTTTTTAGCATAACTTCGTCCAGGTTTGACTGTACTTTCAGAACACATTAAAAAAGTGGTTTACAGGTCATAAAAAATGAAAGTACAAGAGTATAACCCTTTATGAGGGTTATACGCGCTATATTGCACATATTCAAAAAATCAACACTCCCCCTACTAATGATATCAGTGGGTAATTAGCGCCGTTAATAAAAAGTGTTATCAAAACAGAATAAGCAATGAGTGCGTTGTATAAACACATATGCCTACCAAACTGAGGGTACATGTATGTATACATACATTTCTGATTTCTCCGTTTTAAATAAACTTGATGATTCATGTCTCTGAACTTGTAGAAGGAAGAGAAACTTCTTACGCCCCTAATCTTTCTTGTTGAATGTGAGGTGTAGGTCTCAATTGTGCAAGTTCGGAATCCTACTGGGAGACAAATGAAGGTTGCTGTTGAGGTGCAGATGAGATGCTAATGTCTTGTAGGGATGACATTTTCATAAAGTCTCCGGTGCTTCTGACTTCAGACAGGACCCTAATCCTGCAAGATGACGACTTTGTCCCAAAGTCAAGGCATAGGATGTTTAAAAACATCTGTTCACATTTCACAACTTCAACTAACAATCTTTGTATCATTCTAACATCTGTGTAAATATAAAATAGTCATTAATAATAGTATCTTCATCACTAGTTTCACAGTTGTATTAATTCAATTTTAATTTACAATTTAACAAAATTTTCACTTACAATTAAACATTTTAAGTTGTAACTTTCGAATAACAAGGAACAATTCTAAACGTGAGTTACGGGCAAATGTGATGATGTATTTTTGTCCAATGTCACAACTATGTCTTTTATGACATTTCTGGCTTTCTCCCATGGCATTGGCGGAATTGTAATCAATTTCTCGGGTTGGGGCACCTGGAAGGCGGAGTTACGTTCCCCGATGATATGATGGGTGATAAATGATATTGAAGCGCGGGAGAGTCCTTAATATAAATTTAACCTAAATTCCAGACATGGCCAACCATAGGATCAATTCCCTTAAAGGAAACATCCATATGGTCTAATCAGGAATCGAAACCGGGACCTCATTAACAGTATTCAAAAACGCTGAGCACTATCCCATGAGGCTGGTCATGGCGAAAAATTAGAAGAAGGAAGAATACAACTGTGAAATAAAAATCATTACAAGTGACATTCTTTGAATAATTCAATAATGAATTTAAAATAGGTTATAAGGCCTAAATGAATATATTTTTTTTAATATTTAAGAGTAAATAATTCACATTGAAAAGCATTAAAAATTACACGTATTTCACACAAAACGTTAACGAATTACCTCAGGAAGCAACGTTCCTTACTCACACACCAGAGATACAAGCTGAGTTTTTCTTGGTTTTTCCTCAGTGTTACAAGGCTAATACTGGGTTGGAATTTCATTACTGACATCCGTTCCATAACAATCCGCCGTTTCATAATATAAAATGAAATCACCAACTTCTTACGTAAAACAAATGGCGAAGCCAGAAATAGTAATTTTCAACCGAATAAATACAATCAAAGTATTCTAGCCACGATAATCATAGATGCTAAAGCGTTTATAATAAATTAAATCAAATATACTAATATAATTTAAGCAGGAACGTAAAAATACTATAATAAAATCGAAATCCTCAAGAAAATACAAAAATATGAAGTTGGAAACAGTTTTGGAGAACTGTTCCTGATAAAATTCCAGAGGGAGGGAATTTAATATGGAAGCAAGTGAAAAACATGGGAGACAGTAGTACTCCATGCAGGCGCTATGATGTCCACGTTCGAATCTTAATTTTTAAAAAAATGAGTAATGCACATTTATTTTTGTGTCAGTATTTTAACACGCCCTTTATATATATATATATATATATATATATATATATATATAGGCCTATACATACGTAATATATCAAAATCAATGTTTGTTTGTTTGATCCTACTTTATGCGCGGCCATAACCGTTGATCCGATTGTGATGGGCTTTTTGCAAAATGTTCAGGAGATTCCCGGGATGAACATAGGCTGTAAGAGAGTTGTGATACTCAACTTCTACGCCCTTAAAAACCGCCCTTTGTAGTGGAAAACGTGAAAAACGTAGCTCTTTGGACGTTTAAATGGCTTACGCTGCCTAAACCATAACAAAATACATAAAATTAATGAACACAGAATTGAATATCTCAAAAGCTGTACAAAAAAGGTCCGCGACAGCATATATTTATCTCTTACGGATAATTCACAATAACCATTTTTGTCTTCTATTGATGTCAAGAAGATCGAGACAAGTACGTAGATTCCTGTTCAAGCATAGCAGCACACGGCGGATATTCTTTTAATGATAACTTGCAATAACAAATTTTGTCTTTTAGCTCATTTATGCCAAGAAGAACGAGAGGTAAGTAGATTCCGGGCAACACCGGGTAATCAGCACGGGGAATCTTAAAATAATTACGATATAAATTTATAATTATTTTTCATTTTACTTATTCAACTAATCATAAGAAGTAGCCTACATTAATGTTTGTCTTTCAGCTCATTTATGCCAAGAAGATCGGGATGAGTAGATCCCGGACAACGCCGGGTAAACAGCACGGGGTGTCCAAAAATGTAAATTTATAATTATTTTTCCTTTTACTTATTCAACTAAACATAAAAGTACATTAATTTTCATTTATTTAGGCGTAGCAGCGCACGCCGGGTATTAGCTAGTATATATATAATAATTATATAATATATATAATATATATATAATTATATAATTGTATAATTATGTTCCATAGGACTTTAAAACTGTTCAAAAATAGATATTCATATAACTTCAATTGATGAGACTGTGCGAGCAGTAAAACTTACTAGTAGTGATAATAATAATAGTAATACTAGTAGGGCCTAATAGTATTTATCCTGCCCTACCTGAAAATTCACGAAGGCCTATTTAATATGAAGCGAGAATTATTTTTCTGTTTTCTCTTTCGTTGACTATTTAACTCATGCCCCAAATGGGACTCAATG
Organism: Diploptera punctata; assembly: GCA_030220185.1. NCBI lineage: Eukaryota > Metazoa > Arthropoda > Insecta > Blattodea > Blaberidae > Diploptera > Diploptera punctata. Next base: position 56,258 of record JASPKZ010003317.1, on the reverse strand, counting down.
GCCATACACGTTTCAATGATTTCTGTTTTACAACCAATCAGAGTCGTGTTTCACGAAATATTTATCAGTGTTATAATTACCATATTAAAGAAGGCTCCTCCTTTTTAATATTCTGAACAGGTCTGACCATTATTTTGCAGTGACAGAGCCGGTGAGAAATACGGCTACCAGATTGTATATATAGTGCATGGATGTCAACACATGCCGCATGCGGGAGTTAATATAAAACATTTGTAGCAATTGATTATCATCATCATCATCATCATCATCATCATCATCATCATCTACATTCATGGATTAGGTCTGTTGACCCGTTCCGACTTCAGCCCATCTCTTTCTAGGACTGCCCACATCTCGGGTGCCTTTAGGTTTGTATTTTGTTATTTGTTTTGGATATCTATCTTCATTCATTCTGTCTATGTGTTGCTTCCATTTTTGTCTATATGTATCCATTTTATCAGTTATTGCAAATATTTCAAGTTCCTGTCTTATTTCCGTGTTCTTGATTCTGTCTTCCTTAGTGCACCCTTTAACAGATCTCAAAAATTTCATTTCTGCCGCCTTTATCCTACTTAGGTGCAATTGATTATACCACCAAAAGAAAAACAAACCACTGTTTGCACTTTCTTAAATGTATTTTTTCCCAAGTAACAATCCAGAAAAATATAATTGTCATATTTACATCATACGACAACAGAAATGAATTAATATACAGTTTGATGTGTTTCATTATTTCTCCACTAGAGAGCATTCTTACAACATTGCGTTCCTTTGGCAATAAATAGTATGATCTGGTTGCAGTGATAAACAAAAGAAGCAGATGAAGCGTACCTATCGCTTCAAATTTGTTTTCAAACATCGCCGTTTACGTTAAATATATAAATATTTTTAAAATAAGTATAGTTAAATAATGATTTGTGAGTAAACAGCTTAATTTTATTCGTTAAATAGTCCTAACAAATGCCAGTCTTGATTTCCAAATTCTCTTGATAAATTCACTCCTCACTTCTTGAGTCGTGATTTTATCGATAATTTGGAAATCACTCGTGGCATTACTTATGATTAACCAACTCGTACACATAGCTTCATTAGCTTTAGTTCTATTAACCAATTTTAGTGAATTTATAAATTTGCTAATACAGACGTATATATATTGCATGTTGCAATTTTTAGTATAATGAAATTATTACAGAGTTCAATGAACTGAATTTATCGTACACCTCTTCAGAGGTAATGTAAACAAACCAGAAATATGACTGCATTTTCATTGATCGAATAATAGTTTTACCTTCAAGCGTGTAAGAAAATGTAGTTAGCTCTCTAAAACTATAAATAAGGAAAATACTAACTAACTGGCACTATCAAACCCGTAGGTTCATGGCCGCGCGGGCATAATCTCTCCATACATCCCTATCCAGAGCTAATGTTTTCAACCCTGTATAACTACTACTTCCCTCAAATCATAGTTAATGTTATTCTCCCACCTCATTCTTCGTCTATCAACTGGGCGTTTTCCCTCTGGTTTTCCTACAAGAAGCACCCATGCATGGCTTTCATTCCCCATTCGTGCCACTTGTCCTGCCCATCGCAGTCTACGAAGGAAATACAAATATTAAACATATATATCTAGCGCATGTCTATATGGGTTACATGGGAGAATCTTTTTTTTTTTAATGCCACCGAGTTTTGTCCCTTTAGACATTTCTGGTATTGTCTCCTGGCAATGGCGCAATTGTAACCCACTTCTGAGGTTGGGGCGCCTACAAGGTGGGGTTACGTTGCCCTGTTGATATGATGGATTAAGTAATGGCATTTATTGGCAAATATGGAATTAGATCAAAAATTGTACTGGATGACAAAATAATAGAACAAATATCACATTTCCAATATTTAGGATGTGATATAACTTATAGAGAAAATAAAGATATAGAAAATAAAGTAAATAAAATCCAGGCTATTTCTGGAACCATAAAAAGAACCTTAGGTCGGAAAACAAGGAAATATACGAAACTTAAATTATATAAAACAATGGCTGTTCCTTTGTTGTTGTATGGAAGTGAAAATTGGATAATGAAATCAAGGGATAAAAGCAGGATACAGACTGCGGAAATGCTGTTTTTACGTAATGTGAAAGGATGCACAAGAGCGGATAGAATAAGGAATGAAACTATACGAGAAGAATTAAATATATATAAAACTGAAGATAAAATCAACGAAAATAATAAGAAATGGACAGAACACTTAATGAGAATGAACAACGAAAGAATACCAAAATGAACCTTCCTGTATAATCCCAGAGGAACAAGAGATGTTGGCCGACCACGTAGAAGATGGACTCCACTTTTAACTTCGCCGGAACAGGCTGCATAGCCTAAACCTTGTAGTAGAAGAAGAAGTTGATAGTGGTGCGCCAGGAGAGCCCCTAATCTTAAACTTAATCTAAGATGAATATGAATGATGATGATTGTGATGGCCATATGATTTTGGGTACCGTTTGGTCCTTAGAGTTTTCCTACCATTTGTCTTACAGGTGAGGAAAAACCCCGATAAAAATTACCCAGAAAAACTGTCCCGACCGGGTATCGAACCCGAGCCCGCTGCGTGACAAGGCAGCACGCTACCTCGAGACCACAGCGGTGGACCATATGGGAGAATCTTAAAATATAAATAATTACAATTTTAATAGATTATATAAGCATTGTTTTTTTTTCTTATGCATGCGCAATGAAGAACACTTTGGGATTTCAATTGTTTCAAATGACCACTTTTTGTAGAATTTTTAGAAACATCGGAAAGGAAAGCATTTGAAAAGCGGAGAGAAATAAATTATTTTGCATGTTTTCAAACAGTTTAGTGAAAAATATCCCACAGCAACCATTGAGGATGTGGTGAAAATAACAGCAGAATTTACAAGGAGAGTCAGCATGAAGCATAATTTCAGCTCGTAATGAAACTTTAAATAAAGGACATCTATGGACATCATGGAAAAAGCTTAAACGTCTAATTACGTAGCCGCATATATAATTTTTGTCATAAATAAATATGAAGTGGAGAAGTTCCTAATTACACTGGTCAAAATTATTTTTGTCTCATGAGTACCAATAGTTGTACTTAATGCAGTTTTGTTATCGTGTTTTTCAAATTTGTAGTCGGAATTTCTCCATCACCGACAGATTTTTTTGTATTTCAATTTCAATTAATGGATTTAAATAATTATTTTTCAATAAACGTTTTTTTCGTCCATTTGTCCATTTAAAATAAAACCAAATGAGCTAACTCAAATGGTTTCAGCTATGGAAAAGAGATATAAAGGCAATAGAATCCTAATATGCTGGCCGATTATTGTTGGATCATCAAGAGGGATCCTCCACAGGCGAAATATAGCAGAAAATCATCATTTCTTACTTTCTAGGTGAGTCCGAATTTTCAAATATTGTGTAGTTACGAATGTAGAAAATATTAAAGTGTTTGAAATTATAAATTCCTGTCTCTCGGAAACCTTGCGTGATGGAGAAAAACCGATATCATATTTGAATTCAGGGAAAAAAATTACTATCAGATTCATATATTTTTCTTTCTGAGACAAAAAAAAAGTTTATTTTTTGTTGCTCAGTATTATTAGTACCATGTTATGTTGTATTCAGTCTTATTTCCCGTAAAATACAATTCTGCCTAATAACAAGGTTTCTATCGTGCAATATTTAGTCACATGGCGGTTAAAAGTAGTACCACGCTTCCCCCAATAGACTGAGTGGGCGGAGTAATATCTTATACAAGTTTGTTTACAGTACAACTGGGACTTAGCTCGGAATTGGTATAGTTTACATTTGTAATCGTAAATAATTAGTGGGAGAAACCACAAAACATCCTAACTTCATAGTAATGAGAATAATACTTACATTCACTTATATTGATGAACAAATGAAACAGGACCCATTGTCATGATTAGAGCTCGGACTTCATTGCCTTATCATTGCCGTTTCGCTTTCAAACAGTTCACTACACAGGTAGTTAGTCCTGTCCGTGCGCAGGGCCACATCAGTGGCGTCTTTGCTGTGCTGCTACAAGTATAGTATGCAGTCAAATCATAATACCGATCACCACGATCTGATGAATTATTACACATGCCGAACCTACAAGATGAATTCACTTGTACGTGAGCACGGCCCTGAGTATTTTTGCCTAAAAGAAGATAAAATATTTTGTAAATTGTGTAATGTAGAGTTGAAGGGGGAGAGAAGTATTATCAAGAGTCATTGCAAATCTAAATCACACATTGGGAATGTAAAATATAAGCTTGACGATGAAATACAGTCAAGGATTTTGAGACACTTGTAATCATCGTGAATTTTACAAGGATTTATGCGAAACGATGGTTTCCGCGTATATTTCTTTCAATAAAGTGCAAAATCCAGGATATAATTTTTTTGAGAAATATACGGGAAGAATAATTCCTTCTGAAACAACTTTACGCAGGTATTATTTGTCTCCTTGTTATGAAGACGTTCTGAAATACATTAGAAATACTGTGGCAGATCATAAAACCCAGGATGCGTCCAGAAGGTCTGTAGGAAATGTGATGGTGGGGATATTATCACCTGAAAATCTCGGGGATACATTTTTGTTAACTACCGAGGTCTTAAATAAAGTAACTATTCACAAATCGACAACCTTTTTTGAAAATGCTATGTCTCTTCTATGGCCCAATGAAATAAAAAGAGAATGTTTTACTATTTGTAACAGACGCAGCCCCTTATATGTTGAAAGCAGCTTCCAGAATTAAAGAACGATATCCGAATATGATACATCTAACTTGCGTGGCCCATGGACTTCTTCACCGAGTAGCTGAAAGAATTAGGTTGCATTTATCTGATGTGGACATTTTGTATTAAACATGAGAAAATATTTTTAAAGGCCCCTTCTAGGAAACAGAAATTTAAGGAAATTGCATCACAAATCCCTTTGTCACCTCAACCTGTTTTAACTCGATGGGGGACTTGGTTGCAGATCACTGCATACTACTTACAGCATGTTGAAGTGATTGTTGAAGTAGTTAATACATTTAAAGCTAAAGAAAGTTCGGCGATAAAAATTCTGAAATCTCTGATGTCAGGACAACTGTATCAAAATTTGCTGGTAATCAACGTCTATAAAGATATACCTTTAATAATAATAAAAACTGGAATCTTCACATATAGCATTGATTGATTCCATAAAACTGGCAGAAATTTTATTGCGACATTTTGATGAAACAGGAGGTAGTTTTGGCATCTGAAATTGCAAAGTGCATTTATGAAAACCCCTGGATACTCAGCTATTTGAAGTATAAAGGATTTTCTAATGGACAACAAGAACGCATGTACTGTCTCCATGTTAGATACCTGTGATATACCGTACTTTCGTTTTGCACCAGTTACCTCATGTGAAGTAGAAAGGGGTATTTCTAAATATAAACTTTGCTTGAACAGTCACCGAAGAAGTTTTTCTTTCGAAACTTTTACGGAAATACATTGTTATTCATTGTAACCGCTCTACAGAAGCGAAACAGGTTTAACTAACAGGGTTTTCAAAATATTATGTACAGTGCACATACTTTTTTTGTGTTGCCTCTTTATTTAAAACTGTACGAAGAAAATGATTGTGCAGAAATAATGAACTTGTTATTTTTGTAATAATGTAATATTGTATTTATAGATGCACAAAGAGAATTAATGTACGGAAATTATAAATTTGTTTAACTTTTTGTTGTACTGTAGCGTTTAATTTAAACAGTTAAAAAAATATTTTACGCGAAAAATAAATTTGTAATCCACAATTAGCTACTTATTTCATTACCTGCCTATACTTCCTGTAAACAGTACAGCACAAATGCCATACTAGTCAGACTGGTGCTACTACACCCCCTACCACTCTCTCATCAAGCAATATCATGTATAGTAAGACTACACTTAATCTAACTTCATGTCCGAGCCCTAGTTATGATTAACCTTGTTTCTGATCAGATTCTATTTATTTAAATTGTATATACGCCATTTGAGATTTGATCGGAAATGAACTTGTTTCGTACAATGGAAAAATACGACTACAGTATGAATTTGCAATTGTAAAACCAATTACATGTTTACTCTATAACCCTGTGGGAATTATTCATAACTCTGATCCCCATGCGGATTGGTTAACAGTTCCAATCCATCACTGTACATACCTGTATGTTGTTTATGCAAATACAGATTGCAAACGAGATATAACTCTAAGGAATAATCCATGCATCAAGTTTGAAGCTACTTTCCAAATTTCATGGACTGTAAATTATGCTTTTAAATAGATTTTTACAGAAGAATATTCACAGTTTTTATTTTAATTCTCCGTACAACTCTTCAAACGCTCAGATATAAAAATATACTAGGGCATTCATTAAGTAATGGCAAGAATTCTTTAACATTACAAAAAAAATATTTAGGTTATTACGAACATCATCATCATAGTACATTCACGAATTTAGGCCATCTGTTGACCTGTTTCGGCCTCAAGAGAGACACCATCCAAAATCTTTTCAGTGGACGTCCTGGTCTTTTACTTCCTGCAGGTTGATCATTTATAGTTTCTTGCAAAGTCAATTATACGTTTTCAAATCTTTGGAAGATGGCGAACTCCATCTGCAGCATCATTTCTGGATATCAACTATTGATTGCAATCGAATGCCTCGTAGAGCTTCTTTGATCTTTAAGAAAAAGTTATAATCACATTGGTTCAGATCTGGTGAATTTGGTGGATGTTCGAGTTCTTCCCAATTCCACCTTCTAAATAAGTTCTATTAAATACTTTTTAAAACGGAATTTCTTCCTAAATGTGAAGAAAATAGTGAATTTGTGTTCCCAAATATTCTTATTAGAGACTTTCAATATTACAGATTTTATACAACCAAAGAATACTCAACAATATACGGCTACTACAAGATTACAATAATCACAACATAGGAAACGCTTGATTTACAATACTGTCGCCAATTTCTTATCGAATGCTCTAGAATATATATATTAACTCCTCAAAACTGAATAGTAATGTAAAATCGAGGAGCCCTCATAAAAAAAAAACGTTGAAAAAAGTTCAACATGTTTAAAGCAAAAGAAATTGAAAGGAGGATGCAGACCGATTTTGATATATCCTCAAAGCTTTCAATAACGGAACGTGACAAGTTAGAGTTGAACCTTGAATTTAAATGTTTAAGAAAAACAACTCCAAGAAATACCTATTCTAAACTTCAAATTACTGCAGTTAGGTAGGGTAAGGTAAGGTACGCATTTTAGTTAAAGTAAAGACCGTTTTAACAACTCAGGTCATTTACGTCGTCGTTAAATCAAATATGGGTTGTAAAATGTTAAAAGGAGCACAAATTTTGTTCGAGTCAGTTACAGGACTTATTCGTTAAAGATATATGTTGCTATTAGAATTAAAAAGTGACATGAAATTAAAATTTAATGTATTAAAATAGCTCATCTATTTAATTTAACGAGACTATTTTCCACCTCTTCATATAGCGATTTCAACAAGAGTGAAGAGAAAGGTATAAATGTCTTATGCTATTTAAACATGTCGAATCACAGTGAAAGAAAAATTATTACTGCATACCGTGTAATTCAACACATATTTAAGTAATTTTTATTCATTCGTTTTTGTACTATTTTACGCGGTGGACTAGTGGTTATGCTCCTTGTCTCTGGTCACGAGGGTCGCGGGTTCAAACCCGGCCGGGGTCGATGGATTTTTTAGGACGGAAAAATCCAAGGAGCAAGTCCTTCGGGAGGGAATTTAAGCCATGGGTCCCGAGTCTGAAGATTTTCAGGCTCGTAAAAAATCCTTAAGCCTGAATGAAATGGCCTCTAAGCAAAATTTACCGAATTTTCCCCGTGCTAGTACTACCTTGGTTTCCTAGATGTCAGTATGAGGCGGAACGCTGACCACTGGCCACTCAAAATGGCATCTATACGAAAACAAGTGTAACTAAATTAATATGGTTCAAATTCTTCCCTGTAGGGGGAGAGCACCTAAATCTCTGTAAAGGGAAAAACATGGGCTTACAATACAATACAAATTAAATACATTAGACCAATGTACCTTATAGTCATGTAGATTGATACCATATTGAAAAACTCCGTATTAAACTAAGTCACTAATTACTATCCAACCCAAAGGTTCAATACTACATGAACCTATATATCTATTCTGAGCTAATATTTTCCAATCAATCCTGTATATTCATCTCCTTCAAATCATGGTTAATGTTATAATCCCACTTCATTCTTTGTGTGCCTATAGGCGCTCTGGTATAACTATATAGTTCTTATAAAAGAAATGTACCGACAATCAAGATATGCGAATATGTCCAATGTGTGGGAGCTTTGAAGACGTAATATAAGTAATATATTGGGAAAATTTAATGATTTGGGATATTGGAGGGGTCAATGGTTGCCGGAAAGATATATAAATTAAAATCGTGATAGATAGGCATGCTACGAGTTAAGGGTAAACCCAGACAATTGGATAAACGTGGGTAAATTACTGGACAACACTCATTCATGAATATAAATAAATATATAAGCAAAGTGTAATATTATTAATACTTAATAACTTCACGTAACTTAATTAATGTATAATGTATTTATAATAATCATAGTACAATAATTATTGTATTGTTATCTACTGCGTTGTTCTTTTTTAATATTATTACTGGACATTAATGTATTGCTACGGACGTACGGCTTGCTGTACGTGCGATCCATATTTGTAAATAATATTTGTCTAATAAAGTCCTACTACTATAATAATGGTGCATGCTCATCTTTCATTTCCCATTCGTGCCACGTGTCCTGCTAATTGCAATCTACTCTTATTACATCGGTGTTTCCATAAAGAATACATAGCTCACTGTGTTGTGACTTCCTCTATTTAATACTCATATTACATATTAAATTTAATCTTACACGTTTCCATTCCATTTAACCTGACAAAATGTAATTTGAACCTACTTCTCTGAGATAAGCAAATTATTCGTGACATCTTCAAAAAAAAAACACATTCCACGTGAGTGACGACAATTATCGTTCATTAAGCATGCTACTTAGTTTCAGTATTGGTAGATATTTTATAAAAGTCCATATTTTTGTAAATAATAATTAAATATATTGTAGACGTACCATGTATATTTATGTTTATTGTAATTTAGATATATGAATATGTTTTGTATTTTTTAACCTGGTTGAGTGGTAGACAAGGCCTTAAGGCCTTAACTCTGATAGGTAAAATAAAGCTATTGTTGTTATTATTATTATTATTATTATTATTATTATTATTATTATTATTATTTTGGTATGGGCACGTACAACGAATGCAAGAAGAAAGGAAATAGGAAGTATCCACCTGGAAGAAGGAAAGGAAGACCTCGAAACTCGTGGATGCAAGAAATAAGAACGGGAATGAGAACAAGAGGACTGGAGGACATGGAGTGGATGAATAGAGACGAATGGAGAAGAAAAATAAAACTTTAGGCACAGTAAAAATCTGTATATAAATAAAATAATAAAGTAATCATTATTATTATTATTATTATTATTATTATTATTATTATTATCGTTGCGATCTCGAGGTAACGTTGCGTCATTGCCTCGTAGGCAGCAGGTCCAAGTTCGGTCCCGTTCAGAACAAGTTTCCAGGGTGAGGTATATTTCGTAGTTTTTCCTCACATATAAATCAAATGTCTGAAAACGTTAAGGCCCAATAGTCCTCCCATACCATTAATTTGAGCATCATAATCATCCTATAAAATCCACGTTGTTTAATATGAATATGTGAGTGAATGATATGCCTTCTCTTAAATGTTCGTGTTATCATGGAGGTGGCATTGAACTGATTTCTTATCCGGGGGGCCTTTCATACCATAAGTGTTAAAAAAAAAGTAGGTACCGGTATGCGATTAAGAATTTAAACATCCTCTCCTTACTCATCGTGCCATTGTAATCCTCGGGGGGCACGGGGCACGTGAATATGCCTACAAAGATAGATGATAAGGAAGAGACAGCGATCTCGGTAGACGCGTGGCTAGCAAGTGCGGCTGTCTCGACTGGACTCCCAGATTCGAATCCTGGCGGTTCTGGAGGGGCATTGGTGGTGAGCCATACCGGAATTTTCCGTCGGGCTTTCCTCGGGGTTCTCCTGTACCCCGAATTTCATCCCACTAACACTCTCCATTCCCCATTCCCTTCCCTTTGTGTAATTTCACTTCTCAATCTTACATTTCATATCACCCTTCGACTCATCTTATATTAGGTAAAAATAGTTTGATTTACAAACTACAGATGTCGAAAACATGTGGTTGCTGGGATCTAGTGGGACGCCTATAAGGTATTGCCTTATAAATCCGAGCATGAGCAATAAAAAAGGTCAGCAGAGTCAATGGGAGGGTTATTGTCTACAATCTCTCGGCCATGGGCCCAACCCAAAAACAGTAGTCTATGTGTAATACGAGTAGAACATAGTATGTCGGACCTGGAAGACAACCTACAAGTTACACAACATCATAGATTAGATTTTCATTCCACTCATTTCCATAAAACTGGGATAGCGCAATGGATCTTTCAGATCGCGGTGCTCGGGGCAATCTACCCTCCCAGTCAGAATAAAAAGATAAATAAAATAATATAATTGGCTGATACATTTGGGCTCACATTTCAAAATAAGAAATAAGATCTTAGACACCTTATTTTTGCAGACGACCAAGTTCTAATATCTAGCTCAGAAATCACTGTTTCAATTAAATAACATTATACAGAATTATAATTTCAAAATATCAATAAGTAAAACGAAAATCTGTTCCTTTGTTGTTGTATGGAAGCGAAAATTGGATAATGAAATCAAGGGATAAAAGCAGGATACAGACTGCGGAAATGCTGTTTTTACGTAATGTGAAAGGATGCACAAGAGCGGATAGAATAAGGAATGAAACTATACGAGAAGAATTAAATATATATAAAACTGAAGATAAAATCAGCGAAAATAATAAGAAATGGACAGAACACTTAATGAGAATGAACAACGAAAGAATACCAAAAAGAACCTTCCTGTATAATCCCAGAGGAACAAGAGATGTTGGCCGACCACGTAGAAGATGGACTCCACTTTTAACTTCGCCGGAACAGGCTGCATAGCCTAAACCTTGTAGTAGAAGAAGAGAAGAAAACGAAAATCTTAGCTTTTAAAGGATCAGATACCGTATGAGCTAAAATAATTCTGGAGGGGAAACCCGTTGAACAGGTGAACCATTTTAAATACCTGGGTTATGAAATCTCCTATTTTAAAAATGAAGATCTTTTTAACAAACTTAATAAATTTAAATGCATATGTTGCACAATTAAGAGAATATAAAAAATACAAGAAAGGAAACAAAACTAAAATTTTATAAAGCTGTGGCAGCCCCCTTACTATTGTATGGTAGTGAATTTTGGGTTTTAACTAGAAGACAATATCGTAGAAGCAGCTGAAATGAAATTTCTGAGAAGTGTGACTGGCTACAAACTTCTAGATAAAAGAATAGAAATGAGGTAAATATTTTTAAACTTTTAGATAAAATGAAGTAATCTAAAAAAAAAACTGGAAAGAATATGTTCAAAGAATGAAAGATGAACGCATACCAAAAATTATACTTAATTACAAACCAAAAGGAGACAGGAATGTTGGTAGAAGAAAAAGAGATGGATTCTTTTTTTTTTGAATGAGAATCTACGAGACCGAAACAAGCCACATGGGTTTATCTGTGAATGTTGTTGATGGTGATGAAAATAATAAAGGTAGATAGAGAGAGAGATAGATAGAGAGAGAGAGAGAGAGAGAGAGAGAGGAGAGAGAGAGAATGAGAATTACGAAAAGGGATATACGCCATTCTAAATTTGAGCTTTCCCATTTCTATTTATATTAACATGACAAATTATAACTTGTTCGTATTTTTCTGAAAGCACATTACATGAATTGAACATTTATACATTACGCTGTACAGTTCGCATTATAACAAGATAGATCAGATTCTGATTTATGTAATAGGTATCAGGAAACCAATTACCCAGTTTTAATTATTAGGCCTGAGCTCCCCTGTTCACCTGTATCGCACAACAAAATTGTTTTCAAATAAACTATGAATGAGGTTTAAATTAGCATTATACGCATGTAGATAGGCGATAATGGTATTAACATAGGCCCTACACACGACTTTATTAACACGTTCAATTTTACACCTTGCTATTTTAGATGTTCTTGTCACAGTTTCAAATAACTGAGCTTAATCCATTAATTTCCTAGCTTCCCAATTTAACTATATTTTTGCATTTTCATCAGAATTAACCTTCTATCGACATTGTTATAAGTTGTTTGTGTGTTCTTTTAAGGGACGATACAACTGTCACAAAGTACAAACAGGACGAATGGGGAATGAAGGAAGTGCATGGAAGCTTGTTATAGGAAAACCAGAGGGAAAGTGCCCAGTTGGTAGGCCAAGAATGAGGTGGAAGGGTAACATTAACCATGATTTGAGGGATGTAGATTATACAGGGGATCATTGGAAAGCATTAGCTCAGGATATGGATGTATAGAGAGCTTATGTCCGCGCGGCCATGAACCTACGGGTTCGATAGTGCCAGTGAGTAAGTTAGTTATAACAGTATTTCCTATTTTTTCTAATTTTGAACATCTTGCTGCTCTCCTTATGAAATCCATTTCTATCGACTTAAGTTTTTGTTGAATTTCCAAACTTTATCTCCATGTGACAGCACTTCTCACTATTCAATAGTATATTTGTAACTTCTTTTTGATGATAATAATAAATAATAATAATAATAATAATAATCTCTATCTATCTTCGGGTTTTTACAGCTGCTGCCGTCTTCCCGTGCCAAACCTCCAAAGCCTACGGTCTTGGGCATCTTCGATGCTTAGCCCTCTAGCTTGCATTACTGTCTTCATGTTTTCCTTCCATGTTAACCTTGGTCTTCCTCTTTTCTTCTTTCTGTTAGGATGCCATTCATATAGTTGCTTCGGCCATCGCTCATCTTCCATTCTTAAAACATGTCCTAACCACTTTAATTCCTTTTCCTCAATTCTTTCAATTATGCTTTCTTCTGCTTCCATTTTGTTTCTAATTTCCTTATTTGTGACACGTTCTAATTTAGACTTTCTGGCACTTCTTCGTAAATAATCCATTTCTAGAGCTATTAGTCTATTCTTGTAGTACTTATTGATTGTCCATACCTCACTTCCGTACATTGCAACAAATTCCACCAATGTTTTACCAATATATTTCTTTGTGTCTTTCCAAATATGCTTATCCCACCATATGGAATTTAATGATGATATTATTTTGCTACTCAATTCAATTCTATGTTTTATGTTCTCTTGTGCCTATACCTTCGATGTTATCCATAATCATTCCCAAATATTTAGTTTGTTTCACTTGCTTTATTTGGATTCCATCTTCCAATACTAAGTTTTCTCTTTCATTGCTATTTATTGCCAGATATTCTGTTTTTTGTATATTTACTGTGAGACCCCATGATTCATATGTGCTTTTCAACCTTTTTATCATGAATTCCATATCAAAATTGTCTTGCGCTAAAACCAGTTGATCATCGGCAAATTGTAATGTCAGCAAAAATCTATTGCCTATTGGGATCCCCATACCTTTGCAGCTTTGTTTCCATTTCGTTAATATAAATTCTACATAAATATTAAATAAATTGGTGATAGACTGCATCCTTGTTTCAATCCCTTTGAGGTGTTTATAGGATTAGACATTATATTTCCCATTTTAACATAAGCGGAGTTATCTTTATAGGTTTGTTTAATAATTTCTATTAGGTTTCTGTCAATATTGTATTTCTCCAATACTTCCCATAATTTGTTCCTCGGAATTGAGTCATAAGCTTTCTCTAAATCTATCATTGTCAAGTGGGTTTTCTTCTCCAACTGCAGTCCGTTTTTCAATTAACTGTTGTATTGCAAATATATTGTCAACACATGACCTTCCTGGTCTGAATCCATTTTGATCTTCTCCTAATTTGTCTTTAACAATAATAATAATAATAATAATAATAATAATAATAATAATAATAATAATAATAATAATAATAATAATGTACCGTACATCAACTATATGCAGACTTCAAAAAAGCATATGATTCAATTAAGAGGGAGAAGTTATATAGTATCCTGCTGGAGTTCGGAATTCCTAAAAAGTTAGTTAGACTTATACGAATGTGTCTAAATAGCACAAAGAGTAGGGTGCGTGTAGGCAAACAGTTTTCGGACACTTTTGAAATCCAAAATGGGGTGAAGCAAGGAGATGCAATATCTCCTCTACTATTTAATTTTGTACTAGAGCATGCCATTAAATCTTTAGAGAATGAGGAAGGCTTACAACTCAATGGTATTAATAAGCTGTTAGTTTATGCTGATGATGTAGTAGTATTATTGGCCGATAGCGAGGAGATACTAAAGGACAACACGCACACACTATTGAGCAACACTAAGAAATTAGGACTGGAAGTAAATATCAATAAAACTACATATATGGTCACACATAGAAATTCATTATATAATGGAAATCGATAGCTAATCACAAATAAGGGAAATATTGAAGAAGTGGCGGAATTCAAATACCTAGGAACAATAATCACAAATAGGAATGAGATGCACAAAGAAATTAAACATAGGCTCAATTCTGGAAATGCGTGATATTGTGCATTGCAGAGACTCTTGATGTCCCAACTCCTTTCAAAAAACGTTAAATTGAAAATATATAAAACTATTATTCTACCAGTTATATTATATGGGTGCGAAACATGGACTCTTACTTTAAGGGAGGAAAAGAGATTACAAGTATTTGAGAATAAAGTACTTAGGAAAATTTTTCGACCAAAGAGAGATGAACAGACAGGTGAATGGAGAAGACTACATAACAATGAACTACATGGTCTTTATAGGAAGCCAGATATAATAAGAACATATTTAAAGAGAAAAATTATACGCCCAGACCGGGACTTGAACCCGGGACCCTTGGTTCTCTAGACCAAGTGCTCTACCAACTGAGCTACCTGAGCAAGTACCGATCTAAACGCAAATCCTTCTCTATATACATTGTAACTCCCGTCCACCAAATGCTATGAAGCCATGCTTCTACCTTGCAAATGGCGGCTCCTTTTTTATTAAGAAGACATATTTGGGAATTATACATTACAGCCAGTACGGGTTTTTCATGTTTTTTATTATTGATTTCGTACATCTCAATGATGGATAAATCATATTTAAAGAGAAAAATTATACGCCCAGACCGGGACTTGAACCCGGGACCCTTGGTTCTCTAGACCAAGTGCTCTACCAACTGAGCTACCTGAGCAAGTACCGATCTAAACGCAAATCCTTCTCTATATACATTGTAACTCCCGTCCACCAAATGCTATGAAGCCATGCTTCTACCTTGCAAATGGCGGCTCCTTTTTTATTAAGAAGACATATTTGGGAATTATACATTACAGCCAGTACAGGTTTTTCATGTTTTTTATTATTGATTTCGTACATCTCAATGATGGATAAATCATATTTAAAGAGAAAAATTATACGCCCAGACCGGGACTTGAACCCGGGACCCTTGGTTCTCTAGACCAAGTGCTCTACCAACTGAGCTACCTGAGCGGGTTCAAGTCCCGGTCTGGGCGTATAATTTTTCTCTTTAAATATGATTTATCCATCATTGAGATGTACGAAATCAATAATAAATAATAAGAACAGTTAAGTCTCGTAGACCGCGATGGGCAGGACATGTTGCACGTATGGGGAATGAAAGACTTGCATGGAAGCTTCTTGTAGGAAAGCCAGAGGGAAAACGCCCAGTTCGTTGGTAGACCAAGAAATGAGGTGGGAGAATAACAAACTATGATTTGAGGGAAGTAGATTATACAGGGAATGATTGGAAAGCATTAGCTCAGGATAGGGATGTATGGAGAGCTTATGTCCGCGCGGCCATGAACCTACGGGTTCGATAATGCCAGTGAGTAAAGTAATAATAATAATAATAATAATAATAATAATAATAGTAATAATAATGTACCAATATGTAAATTACTCAAAGTTTATATTGTTAGTGAATTGCGTTTGGTGTATTAAGAGTAAGACTATGCAGATATTTTATCATCAATTCATATGTAATAATTAAAGTAATCATACTAGCATACTTCTGCCGGTTGAGTGTAACGTTTTATCAACATCAACATCAGCAGCATCAAGGATTAGACCTTAAGGTCAGTTTCGATCTCATGTTAGAATTTTTCTGCCCATCTTTTATTGGGTCTTCCTACATTTCTTCGCCCTAGTGTTCTGTGGCGAATAAGTGTTACGTTTTAGCACCAAGAAATAAAACAAATAATAATGTCATTATTATTATTATTATTATTATTATTATTATCATTATTATGTTGAAATTAAAATGAAAAACGTATAAAGCACATAGTATTTATACACACACTATGGCATTTCCAAGAACTTTATTTTCAATTTCCTGTCGACACAAATGCTCGTAATTCTGTTTTTATTTACTTTTCTTGCCGTTGTGTCGCATTGTGTCGATTATTTCGCTCCAGTCCTGGGAATGAGAAACGGATATGCAAATGTTTAATCAGAAGCAATCTGAATTGGAAAGAATACCTCACCCACGAGAATTCCCTGGTTCTTGGTATTCATTGCTAAGACTACACTGGTATTCGATCTCTAGACTTATAGAATGACAATGAAGTTCTCTGTTACTACAAGCAGATCAACAAAGTACTAAATCAGGGGTTGGCTCTAAGAAAGAAACATTCAACATTTTCTTTAACATATATGACCAATTTTGCCTTACTATTGTAAATAAATAATCAAAAATTGACTATATAATACCAATCTAATTACCATATAGGGGTTTGCTATGTTTATTAATAAACATAGGAATCTTGATACCTTATATCAATGCACAAGAAGCATTCACTACAGCAATTTCAAATTGTTTTCTGGACACATTTGGACATAAGCTTGTGTACAATGCTTGGGTGTCTGTGTAAAGAGAGATGTCTCCATCTCGGATGGAAGTGTGAAGAGAGATATATCCATACCAAATTTATCTTTTTACACACCAAGAATCCAAAATTATGAGTTATCATGAAATGTATTATGCAATATACGAATCACCATTGTCACTATAAGAGAGCCTATTGCTCTGTCCTACAATATTAATATTTTATTTTTATTACACACAATAAAAATGATCATTCTTTCTAGCTAGATAACTATGTTATCGCAATTTGGAAATATCTTTCTTTATCCACTCACCCGAGATGGAGATATCTCTATTTACACACCCACCCGAGAATGATCGCCAAGATACACCACTACTATTGTTTACTTATTGGCATTAGATAATATTTATAAGAAACTAGATAATACCTGGCGTGCACAGCTATGCCTAAATAAATTAAATATTGAGGGTAATTAATTATATGGTATACAATGCGACGAACCAAACATGGCGGTTGTTTGAGTACATTTTTAATTTCAAATTTCAGGTAAACCTCCACTTATAATGGTCGGATTTCGCTGATTTTTGGGTAATACATGATAGGATATTGCAAGTTTGTTGTGAGACAACGAAAATTGCGATCGCTAGAGCGATTTTTAAATTTTCGTTTCAGGTAAACTCCTATACCTAATGATTTTAGAACATAATAAATAACGGCTAAACACTGGCCCCATCTGAAAACCTGTATATAAAAATGTCCATGAAGATCGGCTGAACGGTTTAGAAGTCTATAAAGAACAAACTGACAGACATACATTCGTTTCATAAAGTTCAGCTCAGTAATATATATATACACATATAAGGGTCTGCTATGCCCTTATCTTATATGCTTCCTCAACATTTCAAATATCAGGAGGGATATATTACACATGTACTCCCAACATCCACGGCTATTACACACTTTCAAAATTCTGATTTCTCTTTCTTTACTATACAGTGTTTTCCGAAACTATATGCAATACAACCATTAATCCATCCATCCATAGTACTTCTCCCCAAGGGCCGGTTTTTCACTGCAATCATAGCATTTTCATGCTATGCTTTGCAGTTTTTCTAGGGAATTATAGGTGTGGTAGCTTCCCGTTGCTTTCCACACCGATGAAGGATGATGATGATGATGATAATAATAATGATAAGGATGATGGATGTCCGGATAATTTTTGTGGACCGTTGGGTCCTAAGCTTCCTGAAATTTGTCTTACAGGTGAGGAAAAACCACGAAAAAACCTCGCCCAGGAGCCTGTCCCGACCGGGTATCGAACCCGGGCGTGACAGGGCAGCACGCTACCTCGAGACCACAGCAGTGGACCACCATTAATATTGAGTATAAAAATGTTTAATGGAGAGCAAGTGTACCTTGATTACTGGTAGTATCCAGGTGACTAATAAAACAGTCCTGAGTAGTAGCCTAGTATAAGGCGTCATGATTTGGCGCAGAGCTATTGGGAAGGAAATTTCTCATGGAATTAAGGACACTATGAGCAGCTGAGTAGAGAAGGATTCAGGGATGACTTGGCGGGACTAACATAACTCACTGGCACTATCGAACCCGGAGGTTCGTTGCCGCGCTGACATTAGCTCTCCACACATTCCTATCCTGAACTAATGTTTTCCAATCATCCCTGGATAATGCAACTTAATGTTATTATCCCACCTCATTATATGCCTGCCTACTGGCTGCTTTCATTTTGATTTTTCTTGAAGCAGTTTCCATGACCATATTTCATTCCCTATTTGTACCATATCGTAATCTAATAGACTTATCTATTATTATTAGATCTATATCTGACTTTCCGTGAAGATCATGTAACGAAGTTCACTATTAATGTAATTTTTCTCCATCCACTGTGTCTTTCTTTGGTCCAAAAATGTTCCTAAGAACTATAATTTATTCTCAAATATTCGTAATCTCTTCTCCTCCCTTAAAGAAGGAGTTCATGTTTCAGCATATTCTAGCTCAGATTATTTATCATTATCCATATGATCTTAGTACTTGAACTCAAAGATTGATTTGAATTGAGGATACAACCTCTGAAATGAAGCTATCCTATGGCTGTTTGCTTTATTTACGTTAGGTTTTCAAACTGAATATTCTGTGTCTAATTGAATTCTCTCTCTCCCCCCCTCTCTCTCTCTCTCTCTCTCTCATCATCGTATCGCAATAGTGCATAAAACTACTGCTACAATGTGTCAATTACTAACGGTAAAAATACAATTTTGTTCCACCAATACACGAGTAATTATTTATTTATATATATATATATATATATATATATATATATATATATATATATATTATACTAGCTGGCCTGGCGAACGTCGTATCGCCTTTAAATATTTTTACGTCAATTTTTCCCATGTTTTAATAGTTATCTGCTATTCGGGGCGGAAACAAATCCAACAAAGCAAAGATCATAAAAATCGGTCTACACCCGGTATAAATATGGGTGGTGGTTTATGTGTAAGTGGTTTTGTTGATTGAGATGAATTTATGTTGTCTGCATTCTCAGTATCATCCGTAAGTGTATCATAAGGATTATATACATTTATTGATGGAATATTTTGAGGAGGCTTGCTGATTTCATTATACTTTCGTTTTTTTTCTACGAACTTGTTGCCAGTTTGGATTCTCATCATCATCAAGAAGTCCCTGTATAGTAATATCATCTTGTGATATATTATAGTCATCTTGTTTTTCATTTAATTGAGGCATGGAGATTGTTTCTGTAATATTAGGCATATTATTATAACTAACAGACTTCTTATAGTTCTGTTATTCCGTTCCTTAGGACCTTCATATGTTTTTTAAATTGACATTCTTCTTAATTGTAAGATTTATGTCACATAGGCCTATACCAATTTGCGGAAATTCACTTGATAGCTTATCATTCATGGTCTCTAGAACTGATTCGCCATATTGTTCAATGTTCCTTCTCGGTCCAGTTAAATTTAAATTAAGTTGCTGTATTTCAGCCAGATTACTTAAAACTAATACTTACACACGAAATGAATATTATTATCAATATATTGAAAAATAAAATAAACACAAAACACACTTAAATTATGAAATAATCAATATTTGTAATTAAATTGAAATTCGCAGTTGCAACAAAAAGCACAGTAACGTGGTTAAATAATAAATCAATTACCTTACACGGCCATCTGTTAGAATCGTATGGAACTCACAGATAATTATAACTCTTTGTTAAATAATAAACAAATAATTTGCAATAAAAATAATGCGACTATAAATTTACTTATAAACTTCCCTAAGTCTCAAGTTGGATCAAACTGCACACAGTGTGCAAAATTGTATTAAAATCGGTTCAGTAGTTTAGGATTCCATCGCGGACAAACAACGTGACACGTAATTTTCATATATTAAGATATTTATTTATTTAGATGTGTATAACTATATTTTTGGCATTTGGCAAATAAGGTAAATATGATATGAAAAGAAAAACGAATGCTTGATTCGGGATTTGAAACCGAGTCTCTAAGCTCTAAACGTACATAGTTTTAGAGACTCGGATTCAAATCCCGACTCAAGCATTCATTTTTCTTTTCATATAGGCCTATATATATATACACATTCTCCTGTAAAATTTGCGGAATTATATTTAAAAATCTTTTTTTTTAGGAGAGAAATTTTCTGGAATTAAATTTAAGAGGTATTCTCCTGGTGCATCAGTACCATCATCATCACCCATCATATCATTGGGGCAGCGTAACCCGACCTTCCACGCTCCCCAACCTCACAAGTAGATTATAATACGCCAATGCCAGGACAGAATGCCAGAAATGTCGAAATGACAAACTGACGGCATTGAATAAAAGAAAATTAAGAGGTATTAATTGTAGAGGGAAGATTCTGCTTTGGTAATTACATTGTAATTGTATCAAAAAGAAAAAAAACTTCTTATAAATAAAACATTCAATGTACACTAGCTGGTAAATGAAGGAAACCCTAAAGAGATGACTTTAGAATGTGTTTTATTTCGACACAGACATGAGTCATAATAAAAATATGTGAAGGTGAATATTAATGGAATGTGTTACGATGATGGTAATCAGACGACCGAGTAGAATGCAAGGAGTAAGTGAAAGAAGAGACAGTTTGGTATGAAGACAAACATGCTACGATAATAACGGGACACTTACAAAAGTATAAAACGTGACAACGCAAATTCACGTTCCGCTTCGTAAGCTGGACTTCACCTTCCGGTCTTGTTACGACCTCAGCTACTTTCTGTTATGTCTGGCTACTTTCAATCCAACCCTTCCTATCGAATGACACAATTTTTAATAATTGGTCACGTAAACTAACGGTAATTTCTCGAATTAACAATTATAAACTGGCGGGTTCCGGGTGCAACTGATGTAGACACTTGTCCTTCAAGTCTATGACCCGAGTTCGCGTCTCCCATCACTCCGTGTGCGGTTCGTACGGGATGATTCGGAGAGAGGACTTTTCTCTCGCATTTTTCTCGTTTTTCCCTGCACACAAACTTCATTCCACCATTTCTCCATGCTAACGCCATCCTCGTAAATCACAGACCTAATAATAATAATAATAATAATAATAATAATAATAATAATTCACTCACTCACTGGCACTATCGAACCGGTAGGTTCATGGCCGCGCGGACATAAGCTCTCCATGCATCCTATCCTGAGATAATGCTTTCCAATCATTCCTGTATAATCTACTTCACTCAAAATCATAGTTAATGTTATTCTCCCACCTCATTCTTGGTCTACCAACTGGGCGTTTTCCCTCTGGCTTTCCTACAAGAAGCTTCCATGCAAGTCTTTCATTCCTCATACGTGCAACAAGTCCTGCCCATCGCAGTCTACGAGACTTAACTGTTCTTATTATATCTGGCTTCCTATAAAGACCATGTAGTTCATTGTTATGTAATCTTCTCCATTCACCTGTCTGTTCATCTCTCTTTGGTCCAAAAATTGTCCTAAGTACTTTATTCTCAAATACTTGTAATCTCCTTTCCTCCCTTAAAGTAAGAGCCCATGTTTCGCACCCATATAATATAACTGGTAGAATAATAGTTTTATATATTTTCAGTTTAACGTTTTTTGAAAGGAGTTGGGACATCAAGAGTCTCTGCAATGCATAATAGCATGCTTTCGCATGTTTAATTTCTTTGTGCATCTCATTCCTATTTGTGATTATTGTATCCTAGGTATTAGAATTCAGCCATTTCCTCAAAATTTCCCTCATTTGTCATTAGCTGTCCATTTCCATTATATAATGAATTTCTACGTGTGACCATATATTTAGTTTTATCAATATTTACTTCCAGTCCTAATTTCTTAGTGTTGCTCAATAGTGTGTGCGTGTTCTCCTTTAGTATCTCCTCGCTATCGGCCAATAATACATCATCCGCATAAACTAACAGCTTATTAATACCATTGAGTTGTAAGCCTTCCTCATTTTCTAAAGATTTAATGGCATACTCTAGTACAAAATTAAATAGTAGTAGAAGAGATAGTGCATCTCCTTGCTTCAACCCATTCTGGATTTCAAAAGTGTCTGAAAACTGTTTGCCTACACACACCCTACTCTTTGTGCCATTTAGACACATTCGTATAAGTCTAACTAACTTTTTTAGAATTCCGAACTCCAGCAGGATACTATATAACTTCTCTCCCTCTTAATTGAATCATATGCTTTTTTTGAAGTCTACATACAGTTGATGTACAAGTACCATTATATTCCCATTTCTTTTCTAAAATCTGTCTTATACTAAAAATCTGATCTGCTGTAGACCTGTTTCTTCAAAATGCACATTGATCATCTCCTAGAATGTCATCAATATAGGGAGTAAGTCTGCTTACTAATATATTTGTTAGAATTTTGTACGAAGGTGAAAGTAATGAGATGCCCCTGTAGTTGTTGCAATCAGTTTTATCGCCTTTCTTATAAACTGGTACGATAATTGATTCCTTCCATTCATCTGGAAGAGCTTCTCTTTCCCAAATCATACTAAGCAACCAGCGTATCTTGTCCATCAATATTTCTCCTCCTGATTTTTATCAGTTCTTCTGGGATCTCATCTGAACCTGATGCTTTATACATCTTCAAATTTTTCAATGGCCATTTCAACCTCAAATGCACTTGGCTCCGCGGACTAGCATTTCTGCTGTCTGTAAATTATCCTCTCAATGTCCTGTTCTGTATGTACATTTAATAGTCTGATTATAAAGTAACTTTCCATCTATTTAATATGCTCCTGGAATCAGCAATCATATCCCCATTTTCATTCCAAATTATGTTTGTTCTAGCCTGAAATCCTTTCTTCTCTATACTAATTCCCTGATCTAATTCTCTAATGTTCCTATTTTTTGGCATCATTTCCCCCCAAAAAGAAATCCGGGTTATCTTCTCTCTCAAATCTTCCCTCTTTTTACTCTTTAGTAACTTGGTCGTTTCACGTCCAATAGGGCCTACTACCCAATTGCTTCTAAATTTACCTCCATTTTGGCTCGTGTTAACCTTTTAATTTTTGCTAGCTTTGTTTTCTTTAACAATGTCGGCACATTCCTCATCAAAACCATTTCTTGTTTTGCCTCTTTTTTTAAACAACCAATGCTTTCTGATGCTGACAATATAATAGTATCGCTTATAGCCTCCCATTCGTTAATTGTAATCAGTTTCTTCTTTCGTTTGCCACATTGGTCATCTGAAGATTCCAGTACTTCAAATCTATTAGCAATTTTGATTTGGTATTCTTGCCGCATTTCCTCATTTTTCAAGTTTTTTAATTCAAATTTTACAGAATCATCTTTAGCGTTTATTCCTCTCATAAGCGATAGCCGTTTGTCTGATTTTCACTCTGACCGATGATGATCCGAAATGCAGTCTCTCCCTCTAACTGATCTAACACCGATGATGCTATTGTGCCAGCGTTTATCCACTAATACATGATCTATCTGGTTCCGATGGGTACATCCAGGTGTATTTATGAATATCCTTATGCTGAAATGTTGTGCTCTTAACAATGCGATTCTTTGATGTGGCAAATGTGACTAATCTCACCCCGTTGTCGTTACTATCTTCATGAAGACTGAATTTGCCTATTGTTGGTTTGAATATATCTTCCCGCCCCACTTTTGCATTAAAATCTCCTAAGACAATTTTCGTATGATATCATGAAAGGCTATCAAATAAGCATTCTAATTCTTCATAGAACTCATCCTTGATCTTGTCACCTTTATCTTCTGTGCGGGCATGTACATTTATAATTATTAAATCATGTCGTTTACCCTTTAGAATTATGTATGATATCCTATCACAAACAAACTTAATATCTCGGATAGCGGATAGATCCTCCCATCTGACTAAAAAAACCCGTTCCAAATGCAGGTCTTTCTGCAACCCCCGTAGTATATGCAAAGCTTCCTGATTCCTGACTACCTTCTCCCGGCCACCTAACTTCCTGTAAAGCGACTATATCCAAGGACGATTTATCTAATTCCCGCGTTAATATCTATAGTGCCCCGCTTTGTATAAAGTCCTAACATTCCATGTTTCTAGGAAACATGTCCCTCTGTTTTGAGCCTTTGGCATGGGTTCCCTGAAGTAGTGCCCGCCCGGAGAACCGAATGGGGGACTATTTGACCTCCGGAAAATTTTACCCCAGTTGAATCCATGTCCGCCATTTCTTGACGGTTGTATTTTTACGGTGAAAGATCGTCACTCTTTCAACCAAGGTACTTTTTTCGTCTGGCTTATCACATTCGACCAGTCCGGCATGGGTAACCCTATCGGCAGCAATGCTACAGCCGGCATAGCTCTCGGGATCATATTAAGCACGCAGCCACTCCACTACGACAAGGTAAAGATACCAATAATAATAATAATAATAATAATAATAATAATAATAATAATAATAATAATAATAATATCTAATTTTCTATAACTAATTATTTACAATATAAGTTATACACACACACACACACACACACATATATATATATGAATAAGAAAGTTTTCTTGGGTTTTTCCGCGCGTCTTGGATTCAAGTTCGGCCTCTGGAATCAGCGGCCAGAGGCCGAACTTGAATCCAAGACGCGGCAAACCCAAGAAAACTTTCTTATTCATACTTATATCCGCGAAAATCTGCAATATAACATATATGTATTTATATATATAAGAAAAAAATAATTGCAGCGTATATTCCATGCATATTTAAGATTTTATAACCTAAACATATAATAATAATAATAATAATAATAATAATAATAATAATAATAATAATAGGCCTACAATATATTAAATGTGAAACACCTATTAATCAATAAGGGGCTTCATCTCATCCTTCGATCTGGCATAACGGCGGACTCAAGTAGAAAGTTTTTTTTTACTTATTTGTCCCCAATGCACTGTCATCATCGACAGCAAAGTTTAGGCCTTTTGCCTGTTCCGACTTATAATCAGTCATACCATCACTTCATAGGTCGGCCAACATTTTTTCCCCCTATAGGATTATAGTTCAAGACGACTTTATTTCTACTTGTTTAATGGGTTGGACATGGTCTCTCCAATTAGATCTATATTTTTCGATCATTCCCGTAATTGATTGTACATTCAGTTCATTTCTGACGTCTAAGCATCTCCTATGATCTAACAATGCACAACTTGCCACCAAGTAATGGCTTTTCAGGGGACACAACCCAGAAGTGCAAAAATTGTTATCTATGAGAAAATTATTGAACCAACTCGCTTCAGCAATATAAATAGGCCTACTGTATCGTATTTTTATCATCTCTATAGAAAATTGTAACGTGAGACGTATTTATTTTATGTATTTATTCACTGGCGATTTAAGGGCAGAACTAATAAACGTTCCCTTCTTCTAACATAGACCTATGATTTTCAAATTAAAAGATCTACAAAGTTACTAAAATGTTTATATGGATATTTCCTACCACAATTAAAAGATACATAGAAGTAAATCCTCTACTCGAGTCTGGCGTAATTCCATTTCGAAGCACGAGATGAATTAAAGTACAGGAGCAGATGAAATAAAATGCAGCGAAATGGGCCACATGAATATGGAGATGAGGTGAAATGAAGATTTTGGCGGGAAAACCATAGAAAAACACGACCTGGCTCTTATTCGTTCACTACGAATATCCAATATGGAGTGTCAGAGATGGGAACTCAGGACTCAGAAAGGGAAGGCGAGTAACCAACCACATGCGCCAAGGGGCCGCCTTTACACGCCTAAGCGCAAATATATATATATATATATATATATATATATATATATATATATATATATATATAGTTTGTGCATACAATTTGAGATACAGAAGCAGATACATAGAGAAAAGATAACCGATTTAGGCCTATCAGTTATCGTTTCTTACACTTCACAGGCATACTACAGCATTAAAATGAAATTGGATAATGGAATGGTATAAGATAGCTTCGAACCTTATTAAGAATCGAAATAAAATTCAAATAATCAGGAAGCGATCGTATTACATAATTTTAGTTGATTACAGAATCTGTAAAATTTACAGAAAATAATTAGAAATATCAGTATCAACATATGCGGAAACATTGATTGAAAGGAAAAAAGTTATTGTGTTGATAAAATTAGGGAAAAGATTACAGGAAAAACGGTATTAAGGGGAATATTCATTCATTCATTCATTTCGAGAATTTTCCTCATCATTGAGGGTTTTCTTCAACCAATCTTAGTAATTAACACGAATTAAAAATAAACAAATAAATATAAATGACCACGGACTTATAGACTATCAGTTTGTAACAAACATTCACAAATTTCCCTTAACTAAAAGTTCTCCGTCGTTCTATGTCCTCTGATACACCGAATTTCCTCATTGAATTTTGAATGTTGTTCTTCCAGGTTGTTCTTGGTCTTCCTTTTCTGTTCCTTCTTTCAATTTTCCACGAATAAGATAGCCTTTCGTATTATATATATACACACACACACACACACACACACACACACACACACACATATATATATATATATATATATATATATATATCCATCCATAGTAATTCTGCCCGAGGGCAGTCCTTCACTGCAATCATAGCATTTTCACGCTATGCTTGCAGCTTTACTAGGGAATTGAAGGTGTGGCAGCTTCCCGTTGCTTTCCACACCTGTGAAGGATGATGATGATGATGGCCATATGATTTCGGGGACCGTTTGGGCCTTAAAGTTTTCCTGACATTTGTCTTACAGGTGAGGAAAAGCCCCGATAAAAACCTCACCCAGAAAAACTGCCCCGACCGGGGGATCGAACCCGAGACCGCTGCGTGACAAGGCAGCACGCTACCTCGAGACCAGAGCGGTGGACTATATATATATATATATATATATATATATATATATATATATATATATATAGTAATATTCTCTACACTCGAAATTAGCTAGAAAATACAGATGTGAAGAGAAAAATGAAGGACTACGTTTAACTAAAATAAAGTTGGGTTATTTTTTTATAATTCGCAGCGCATATGAATTTGCTTGCATGGAATAATATGTTTGGTGTGTTTATTTTAAAACGTCCATATATTCCACAGCTTGCACAGACTAATGAGTGGCAACCACATATGAGTAAGTCTCAGTAGGGGGAAGATTGATATGTCAAGAGGAGCCCGACACATTCATGCAAATACACCACAGGAAGTTATTTTGCAAAACTTAGCTGCGTGCTCTTTTTCATCGCCGCTCTGGTAAAAACTGTGTACGTTGACCGTAAAAATACAAGCCCGTTGGTCCGGAGTATAGTTCCGGAACCCCCATTGTTGTGCTTTACGGCAGAGAACAAAAATAAAATTTATATGAGGCTACATTCTTTGTTGTTTGTGGTTTTTCCCCTATCTCCATAACTATGACAGTAAAATATAACTTATTTCAACGTATTCTCACCGAAATAAAGGTAAAATGTACTTAAACCAAGTAGAGTATAAAGGTAAATATAGCTCCAGAACAATTGCTTATGAAATCCCACACGTTTAATTATTTTATAACAGTAATCGGATTAACAGAGTTTGATCATGTAACTAACTAACTCACTGGCACTATCGAACCCGCAGGTTCATGTCCGCGCGGACATAAGCTCTCCATATATCCCTATCCTGAGCCAATGTTTTCCAATCATCCCCTGTATAATCTATTTCCCCCAAATCATAGTTAGTTATTCTCCCACCTCATTATTGGTCAACCAACTGGGCGTTTTCCCTCAGGTTTTCCTACAAGAAGCTTCCATGCACGCCTTCCATTCCCCATTCGTGCCATATATCCTGCCCATCGCAGTCTATGAGACTTAACTGTTCTCATTATATCTGGCTTCCTATAAAGAC
The DNA here is from genome assembly GCA_030220185.1 of Diploptera punctata. Classification (NCBI taxonomy): domain Eukaryota; kingdom Metazoa; phylum Arthropoda; class Insecta; order Blattodea; family Blaberidae; genus Diploptera; species Diploptera punctata. The sequence goes on along the minus strand of JASPKZ010003317.1, from coordinate 27,744 downwards.
CATGCAATTTTCACTGTTATGCAGTCTTCTCCATTCATCTGTCTGTTCATCCCTCTTTGGTCCAAAAAATTTCCTAAGAACTTATTCTCAAATACTCGTAATCTCCTTTCCTGCCTTAAAGTAAGAGTCCATGTTTCGCATCCATACATAATAGTATATAGTTTTATATATTTTCAGTTTAACGTTTTTTGAAAGGAGTTGGGAAGTCAAGAGTCTCTGTAATGCATAATAACATGCATTTCCAGAATTGAACCTATATTTAATCTCCTTGTGCATTTCATTCCTGTTTGTTATTATTGTTCCTAGGTATTTGAATTCATCCACTTCCTCAATATTTCCCTCATTTGTCATTAGCTGTCCATTTCCATTATATAATGTAGTTTTGTGTGTGTTTGATCATGCAACCGACAAATATATCTATATATGTCCTGATTTTTTTCACACCGTTTGTTTTTTATTTCAACAATCAATTGTGTCATTGGTAAATTTACATTTTTACACATATATACAAATTATTATATACAGAATGTTTCAAAAGTCACGATCCAAAATGTAGAGATCAGAAGTACTTTTTTTATTGGATTCGCTGAATACTAGGTACTGTACTCCCAGAGAAAGGAAGTCCCAAGAAGGAATGCGGCTGAGCCGAGCGCCACGCGAGTCTAGGTTGTTGTATTGTACATTTCGAAAACATAATTTGGCAATGCGCTGTTGGTTTAATTAAAAATTAATAAGCCTAGACTTATAACATTTAACTCTAGTGTGACGTCATGTGAGTGTAATAGTCAAATTAACACAATAAAACTTGCTCGATAGCAGGAATCTGTACCAACTCATCTAATTTGCAATAGTACATCGATCTGCATATAAACTCATCACCACACGTTCCGCACTATCCTCTCGCCGAACTTTCTGTCACTCGGAGGGGGGAAAAAAAGGGGGGGGGAGCGCAGTTACTCCACATAATCTGAAGTCGGTCCCAATCCTTTACAGTTTATATATAAACCCAAATACCAATGCTTGTAATGTGATATATTCCATTCAATTAATGCGTAATAATATTTTTATTACATAAAACTATTCATTGGAGGACTGCCACAAGGACAAAGTGATCCATATTTATTATAGCTTTTGAGGCTGTTCTGTTTATTAATACAGTAAAATCTGCCTTAGCCGGAACCTTTATAAGAAAGAAATTTGTGGAGACGGAAAAAAAATCTCCAGAACGGTGCGATTTTATATGTAAAATCGTCCAGTATAAGCCGGAAACCTTCATAACGCGGAAACGGAATGGTTTTTAAAGTACCAAGAGTTAATGTTTTACCTCGGTATGACAGAGAATTATTCTTAAGCACGTTCTAATTACAGTATTAATGACCACACGTGAAAATTCTGCATGTGACGCTTTCTGCATTATCTCGTTTTACCTTCTTCTGTGTCATTGTATTGCTGGGATATCCTTGCTTATGTGTGACAGCGGGAATCCCTCGCTTTTCCTTGTCTGCTTACGTTACCTGCGAGGGAGTTGGGAAACTTCAGTATTCCTGTAGTTGAGTTCCTTCTCGTTTTTGTGTAATAGAATTGTTTTGTATTGCCGTGCAAACTGGGCTGCGTTACGTACACTATTTTGTCTGTATGTCAGTTCAATACTTTGTCTTCAAAGCGTGCATGTAAAATCCTTACACTGCGTGAGAAAATTCAAGCTTGTAATTTGGGAACCCTTTATAAGAAGGAAAACTGCCAAGACGGAAATATATTTAAGGAACCGTCATCTTCCTTCATAGACAGGTTTTACTGTACCATCCTTCACTTATATCATAATTGAGAAATTAACTTTCTAATGCCTTTATTAGAATTACTACTTACTTCTTAGTATTCAGCGATTTTCAACCCGTAGAAACATATGCTCCATCCTCAGCCTGTAGATTGGTACTTGTCGTTGTGAGATTCTTGTATAGATGGTTGACGTCATTGGGTTGTGTTCTCATTAAGCAGGTGAATGTTTCTGGTCCCTTTCAAGATCTCGATCTTTTCGAGAATATTGATCTTCAAGTTGTTGTTTCTTTATGAATACTGGATATGTTATCGATAGTATTAAACTGATGATCTGTCATATAAAGAGACCCAGAAACACTCACCTTCTTAATGAGAACACACCCAATGACGTCAACAATCTCTACAAGATTCTCACAAACAACTACTCACGATTTACATGCTGAGGATGGAGCATATGTTTCGAAAGTGCTTCACATCTTACAGCCTTTATAAAATTAAGGACGACTGGGTTCTCAGGTATCTATTTTACATTTTAAATTTGACATAGTGGCCTCAACGGTGTTTCGTTATGAATTTAAAAAGTACTGAAAGTAGAAACATTATTATTTTGTACTTGATTAATTTCCAAACCTTACGACTTCTTTGCTTCTCTTCGCGAACTACAAACCAGAGATCCAGGAAAGGCCCCCCCTCTATGTGTCTATTTAATATGTGGTTCAGAGTTTGTCTTCCATGCCTATATGCCCAGGCCACTGGTTTGAAAATTCTACGAAACAATGGGAGGTAAAAGAATAATAAAAACGATCAACTTTTTATGTTTTTAAATGTAATGCTTCTTTAAACCTTCCAAAATCCACCCTCCTGTAATAATTTTATTTTTGTTGCTGTTTTCCTGTAATATACATTTACGCTCGATATAAATAAACGTGAGATGAAATATATTTTGTGAGTGTGGGCCTGAAACATTGAAAAATGTTTAAAATGTACGCACACATAATTGAAATACATTGTACTTGACGCACATAATAATGAAGTAGCCAGTGTATTTCTCACGATACACAAACCTCCGAATTTATAAACTACAACAACTCGTTTGGAGTGACTGCTTTTAGAAGGGTTAGCACGCACTGCACCATCTCTCTTTCTTTTATGCTACGTCTCATTGGTTCTTTACGATTTTACATAAATTCTGGAAAACGAAACATTACACTTTTTTTTCTAATATTCACAAATCAAAAGCAATTTCATCAACACATAACAGTATGGAAGTAACAGACGAATAGATATGATTGCATTTAGACCATCTTCTAAAGTTGGTATGATATTAGATCCCACAATCCGTTTTGAGACTCATAGTGGACAATCTGAGGAAGTTGACTGTGAAAAGAAAGCCATATATGAGTCAACAATTGACTATTTCCGATTGAGGGTCTTTCCACTTTTCAGCGGTTGCCCTTTACCAGCCGGCTGCTGGCCCTTCACATCCACATGTGTCAATCACAGAGGTAGATGATCAACAGCCAGTGTAGGGGTGACATGTGGTTAGCATGTCGAGTCCCCCAGCCGTTATAGCTGGTTCCTCAACCTGGAGGAGCCGCTACTTATTGTAGCTACCCAATTGCCTCACGATGCTGGGTGGGCACCGGTCCCATACTGGCCGAAATACCATGAGAAAATTTCTTCTCCCATGGAGACTCGAACCAGCGCAAGTCCCGTAGCTCTGCGCCAAGGCTTCCTACCTTAACCGCTCGGCTACGGCGCGGGACAACAATTGACTATTACAAAGATAAATACCAATTAGATAGTATAACTCTCACAGGATTGATGATCGGGGCAAAGAGGTACTATACCAGGATTCTTAGCTAAATTATGGAATTCCTTAGATTTGGACAGGGAGTATCTTTCTAAAATTGCCATCGCTGCCATTAGAGGATCAATTTCAATTTTAAGAAACCATCTTTACACAATTTCTACTTTATAGTATGAATACTTCAATTACAATTTGAATTTTTTTAATGTACGAAATGTATGTCATCAATTTCGAAAATTAAATTTTCTGTATCACTTTGTTCTTGAGGCAATCCTATAATGAGGAAACTTGTATATAATAATATGAAAAAAAAAACTTAAATAGCAAAAAACCTTCCTGGCATGACAAGCCTAAAAAGTCCTTGGCCCACCAGTCAGCTGTTGGCCTACATCCACATGTAGTCATAGGTAGACAATCACCTCGCCAATTATAGTAGTGAAATGTTGTCATCATGTAGGTCCCTCAGTCATTATAGTGGTTTTCTCAACCTAGGTCCGCTACATAATGAGCTACCCAAATTCCTCACGATATTAATTGAGCACCGGTCCCATGTCGAATGATATTCCTTGAAAAAATGTCTTTCCCACGGGAACTCAAACCAGCGCGAGTAGGCCTATCATAGCTCTGCGCTAAGGTATCATGCCTTAAACACTCAGCTACGGCGAGGGACACATTTATTAGAAATTTTACAAATAGATTAAGTAAAAATAACCAAGAAAGTACATTGATATAAATAACAAGTTCATATCATCAATAGGACAACTTATACCACTATAAGGTTTAACCAAAATTAACTTAATTTATAACACGTACGTTAATAGGGCCTAGGTGTCATATAATTAGCATTTAATTTGTCAATAGACAGTACTAATTTAAACAACTTTAATTTTTTTTTGAAGAGAAAAATTATACGCTCAGACCGGGACTTGAACCCGGGACCCTTGGTTCTCTAGACCAAGTGCTCTACCAACTGAGCTACCTGAGCAAGTACCGATCTAAACGCAAATCTTTCTCTATATACATTGTAATTCCCATCCACCAAATGCTGTGAAGCCATGCTTCTATCTTGCAAATGGCGGCTCCTTTATTAAGAAGACATATTTGGGAATTATACATTACAGCCAGCACGGCTTTTTCCAAGTTTTTATTATTGATTTCGTACATCTCAATGATGGATAAATCATATTTGAAGAGAAAATTTTTTCTCTTCAAATATGATTTATCCATCATTGAGATGTATGAAATCAATAATAAAAACTTTAATTTGTTTCATTATTACAACCCTGCCTACGTATTCATAACTGTAATAATATATAGTGATTAGTTTGTATTAGCATATATTTTAGAAACATTATTTCTCTTCCTATTTTATGTTATAAATTCTGTATGAGAAGGTTAGAGTAAATTTTATAGCCTAATAATAATAATAATAATAATAATAAACCTCCTGGCGCGACAGGCCTACAAGGCCCTTAGCCTATCAGCCGGCTGCTGGCCTCACATCCACATGTGTCAATCACAGAGGTAGATGATAATCTGCCAGTGTAGGGATGACGTGTGGTCAGCATGTCGTGTCCCCCAGCCGTTATATCTGGTTTTCTCAACCTGGAGCCGCTATTTATTGTAGCTACCCAAATGCACCACGATGCTGGGTGGGCACCGGTCCCATATTGGCCGAAATACCATGAGAAAATGTCTTCTCCCATGGAGACTCGAACCAGCGCAAGTCCCGTAGATCTGCGCCAAGGCTTCCTGCCTTAACCACTCGGCTACGGCGCGGGACAATAATAATAATAATAATAATAATAATAATAATAATAATAATAATAATAATAATAATAATAATGACGATAATGACGATAATGATAATAATGGCGATAATGATAATGATGATAATCATGATAATAATAATAATCGTAATAATAACAATCATAATAATCATAATTATAACAATAATAATAAAAAACAATATCAACATGAATAACAACAATATCAACAATAATAATAATAATAAAAATAATAATTAATAATAATAATAATAATAATAATAATAATAATAATACATTCAGGTTGAGTATTAGTTCAGTCTTTGCGTAGTCTGTGATAGTTTTAGTTATTTTCACACATGTTATGATGTGGTATTCGGACACCTTTGTCCACATAACACACACTTGCATTCCTCGGTCGGCTCGTGGAATTTCTTGTTCTATATTTTATGAATACATTTTATACATGTCGTTTTTGAAACAGTTGTTGAATAGGTATGAATGTTAATATTTTGCTTATTAAAAATTATGAAATTGGTTAGAATAAAGCTGAGTGGCACTACCGAATCCTTAAGTTAATATCCGCGAAGGCATAAGCTCTCCTCGCAACTCTATCCCAAACTAATGTTTTCCAATCATATCCTTTTAACTCCCTCAAATCATTAATTATACAGGGTGTTTCATAAAGGATGGCGCAAACTTAAATGGTTGAAAGTACACGATAATAGAAGCAACAATGTCCCAATAAACATGAGTCCACAAACGAGCCGTTTGCGAGATAATTACGAATGTATGGTTACAAGTCGCCATTGATGTCATTGTTTATAACATCGTACTAGATGATTATCTCATTGGGCCACACATCCTTCCACGAAAACTAAATGGACGGAGGTACCTTAGGTTTCTGCGGCGTCATCTTCCAGGATTGCTTGAGGATGTTTCCCTTCAGCAACGTCGGAGTTTGTGGTACATGCATGATGGAGCTCCGTCACATTTTGCTGCTGCTGTGAGATGGCATCTAACGCGCAGATACGGCCAAAGATGGAGAGGTCGAGGCGGATCTGTACCTTGGCCTCCAAGATCACCTGATCTAAATCCTTTGGATTTTTATGTCTGGGGTCACCTCAAAAGCGAAGTGTACAGCACACCCGTTAACACGATTGAAGAACTGGAGCAGAGAGTTGTACATGCTTGTCAAAAATTCAGAAATGATCCAGGGATTTTCGAAAGAATTCGACATTCATTGCAGAGACGAGCTCAGTATTGCATCCAAATGCAAGGAAGACACTTTAACGTCTCCTTTAACAGGTAACCCATAAGTGAAGTGAACTGTGAAATGTGAACTAAATGAGATGAAAAATTAATAGTAAAGTCTAAATTCAAATAAATTTCTACTAACTAGGACGATATTTACAATGAAGTCAGTGGCGGCTTGTAACCATACATTCGTAATTATCTCGCAAACGGCTCGTTTGCGGACCCATGTTGCTTGGGACATTGTTGCTGCTTCTATTATCGTGTACTATCACTCATTTAAGTTTGCGCTATCCTTTATAAAACACCCTGTATAATTCACCAACCTCATTCTTAAGCTGCGTACTTGGTGCTCACCCTCTCATTTTCCTACAAGGAGTTCTTTGTCCCTCTTTTATTCACCATTCGTGACATAATGTTGCTGCCCATCTCAGTCTAAGATACTTAATTTTCTCATTACGTATGTTTCCTATAAATATCATGTAGCCCACTATTATGAAGTTTCTCCATTCACATGTCGCTTCATCTCTCTTTGGTATAATTTTTTTAAGAACTTTATTTTCAAATACTCGTAATATTTTCTCCTCCCTTGAACTCCAGTGTTTTCTGGATAATCAGAGTTTTATATATTTTCAGTTTAACGTTTTTTGAGAAACTGGAAAATTAGGCACAATAACATGAAATAGAAACATGTACTTTCCAAAAATTAAAAAAGAATCTATATATATATATATATATATATATATATATATATATATATATATATATATATATAAAAACATATGGAAAACAATTTAAATCCTTGTTATGCGTTAGTAAAACAAATCTCGGGTGGGTGGATAAATATAGACACCTCCAAAATTGTTAAAAATAAGCTATCAGGTTATAAATCGTGTTTTTTTTCTGCGTCATAAAAATAAAATATTGGTGTAGTAGGAGAGAGCAATAATACCTTATAGTAAGTGATAGTGGCCATTAGTATATTTCATATGTTATTTAATTGAAATTCATAATTTTGAATTTTTGGTGTGCAAAAAGATAAAATTTGGATGTCCACCCACCCCAGAAATATAGTGCATATCTAACTTATAGTTGTATTTTGACATTCTATTGTTTTAATCAGGACTAAGAAGTACCTGACTCAGGTAATAAAATACAAGAAAAGAGAAAGAGATTTAACTAAACCTTTACCCGCTCTTAGAGTGACCCTAACATAAACAAACGCCAATTGTATCCTTCCGCCTTTCGCGCCACAATTACTGTCACATTGACAGGGAGCACATGTGAAATATATAAGACATGTGATCGTTGAGTGGGGTAGATTACAAGAAAGCTGGTGAGATTTTTCATTGACCTTGTGAAATACATTTAAAATAACTGTTTTTACCACTAGTCAAAGGTTTGCCAGACTTGTGTTTTAAAATTTTAGATGGCGACCACAGCAACAGAAGACTGACACCTTGTCATTTTGTTGCATCAGAATCGATCGAAGCATGACTCAAATGCATCATCCATATGAAATAACCCATTTTAAGCTGTAATTATTGATTAGGTATATTTTAGAATGTTTTCTGTGTTTTGAATATTACTATTATTATTTTCATTCATTAATAATAAGTATATTCAGAGGACATATTTTTAATTTAATGAAGGGAACTACTTTTTCGCGTACTTATTGCTTCTACATCGTACGTCGGTGTCCATACTGATGACTTGGTTTTGTTTTGATGAGGATAGCCTTTAGGTTGTATCAGATATGAAATGCCTCAGTGCATCATAGAGCAGGTCGTACATATGCAGTGCTCAATAAAATACACCCCTGTGAGCATCATTTGCGCTCAAAATAGGATCATGCAGTACATTTGCAATCGATCAATGAAGTTCATAAATGCAATCAGACTGAAAGCGTTCAGTTCATCTCAACTGAAAAAGCAGTTCAGTTTATCTACTACCTTAGTGCAAACGACTCCACTTTCCTCTAATTATTGGTTAAAGGTTACACTCTGTATTCCCACACATAATACATCACAAGCGCTTACATCTGGATATAGAAACAGAATTAGGGATATTCATTTAATAAAGCGGTGGCACGCGTAGCGTAGCTGGTTAAAGGAATATGCTACAACTACGAAGGTCGGTGGATCGAGTCCCGGTTGAGTCAGCATGTCCCCAACAGCATATGTTTATCTCTTACGGATAACTCACAATAATCATTTTTGTCTTTCATTGATGCCAAGAAGATCGAGTCAAGTACATAGATTCCTGTGCAAGCATAGCAGCTCATGGCGGGTATTCTTTTACGGATAACTCACAATAACGAATTGTCTTTTAGCTAATTTATGCCAAGAAGATCGAGATAAGTAGATTCCAGGCAACACCGGGGTAATCAGCACAGGGAATCTTAAAATAATTACGATATACATTTATAATTATTTTTATTTTACTTATTCAACTAATCATAAGAGTCAATACTAATAAAATTCATATAAAATTCCGTTGAGGTGAATAGTCATAAGATGCAAGTTAAAAATAGAAACATACCTGTTGTTTTAACAAAGTTGAGGACAATGGCACCTGTCAACAGGTACATTCAATTTTTTAACTTTTATCTTATAATCATAAGAAGTGCATTAATTTTCGTCTTTCAGCTCATTTATGCCAAGAAGATCGGGATGAGTAGATTTTCGGACAACGCCGAGTCAACAGCACGGAGTATCTAAAAATAATGACATAATTTATTTCCTCCCACTTATTTAACTAGACATAAAAACACATTAATTTTCGTATTTCATCTCATTTATGTCAAGAAGATCGGGATAAGTATATTCCTGGGCAACGCCGGGTAATCAGCATGGGGTATCTAAAAATATAAATATATAATTATTTTTCCTTTTACTTATTCAACTAAACATAAAAGCACATTAATTTTATTTAGGCGTAGCAGCGTACGCCGGGTATTAGCTAGTATAGATATATAGCATTTTTGTAGTCACTTTAATACAAAGCTGTTTTATTTTCAACTATTTCCTGTCCCAGTGTATACTATACTCTATTTTTGCTCCCAAAGGACTCAACTTGCATCTCTCTGTATATATACATATCTTCCTAATGGAGACATATACATTTAATATTATCATGTTATATCCCTGTGCGAGTGAGCGCGCCCCACTTTTTTTATAGCACTCACGGCATAGTAAAATCAATTACAGAGCACTGTCCACAGTATATGGAAAACTGTTGCTGTACAGCTTTTAATATTCCATTATTACGGTACCATTCTATTTTAACTCACGTTTTCTTCATTTTTTTATGTAGGCTACATGCATATCAATCAATTTTCCGAGTGTTTATTTGCTATACATATTGCTGGATTGTAACCTTTAGTTATGACCCTATTGTAAAAGCTAACGAAATAATGATGTCACAATAAACTATGCGAATTTTGTGTCCTCATATGTTCTACACCTCATATATTTTCCTGGCAAAATTATTTAGAATGCAGCAATTTCTTTTAACTTTTATTATATTTATTGCTTATTTATCTAATGGCATAAAACATTAACAAAAACACCATTTGTTCATCTGATTCATCATGGTTATGGATCCTCAATATTTTCCAGGTCTCAGATGCACTGCGAAGAGCCGGGCAGCGCATTAAGTGTTCCCTGTCCATATTTTCATACAGATACAGAGCCTGCAGGTGGGCGCTTGAGGTATTCCAAAGCGAGACAGATGTTTGACAAGAATGTCTCGGGAACGGTGAGTTGCGTCCCAGAACCAGAAAATCTCGCTAGTTGCGGCCCAGATGAGTTCGCTGGGTAAGCGAGTTGCGGCCAAGGTAAGTTCGCTGGATACGTAAGTTGCGGCCCATGGGTGGTATTAGATACGTAGGTCGTTTTTAGAGAATTTAAGGGTGACCAAATCCATCTCAAAGACTAGCCAACATTCCCTTCCCATTTACAGGCTTAGGACTGTTGGTGGCATGGTTAAAATCTTGGGTTGTATGTTATTAAAACAGCCATTTATTAAATATTGTCATTCTATTTTACATTCATTAATTGGAAACGGGCAAAAATTTAAAAGAAACTGACTTTATGTACTGAAGTCTAGTCACAGTTTTTTTCTTCTAGAGCAAACATTTGTTCTTGTAAAAACATTTATTTTTCCAGGATGGATTTCGTTCGCTTTCCTTTGCTCCTTAAATAAATATATGTTTCAGACTGTATATCCAATAAAGTGTGAACTAATTGAAATATGTTGGGATGATTGCTTGAGAAAAGGCTATTCAGTTTCTTGTGAAATGATTCACAACTGTTTGTCGTTCATCTTGTTGAATAAGAAAATTCAGCCCAAATTTTCGGCGGAAAAGTAGCATCGCCAGCAATGTAATTTTCGAGAATGTAATCCAAGAATTCCCTTACCTTTTCGTCATTAGATAGAATAGGCATCAGATCTGCAATAAAACAGGCATCTACGTCATTCGGATCTAAAAATGGAAGTCCGAAAACCAATTTCAAGAAATCGCTTTCTTCATTCTTCTGGCGCCATTTTGAACTCCAAGTTGCAGAATTTTCTTATACCAATTTTGCCCAAGATGAAATCTGCAACCCTTAATTGTTACATTATACCAGACGATAGGACATTTTATTCTGGCCGCAACTCACGTACTCCAAAAAGCACGCTGGACAGCAAATCACATACTTAAAAAAGCACGCCGGGCCGCAACTCACGTACTTAAAAAGGTAAACAGTTCATATTGGACGCAACTCACATCATCCCGAATATCGTGTCCAGTTTGGAGCCGGAACTTCGCAACAGCTTCTTGTCTTCGCCGGTCAGGTATGTTATGTATGGAGGTCTTCCAGGGGTTTGTTACGTTGTTTGTTTCTAAGCACATGAGACATTGTTGTTTATTATGAGTGAAATCAATTACTTTTGAAATTCATTGTAAATCACAGTTGATATTATGTAATAAAATATTAAAATAAGTACCTGATATGTCAGTCGCCCCCAACTAAAATGGATTTCTGTTTTAAAAAACTGACTAATTGACGACATTTTTTTACAGAAATTAAGTTTAGTTCAGGATGACTGATATATCAGGTACTTATTTTCAATACATTAAAATTTTAAGAATGAAAATGTCGGTAGCGGTGGTCTACTGGTCTCCTTGCCTCTAGTCTCTAGGATCACGAGGTCAAACCCGGTCGGGATCGATGGATTTTAGGATGGAAAAATCAAAGAGACAAGTCCTCTGGGAGGACTTCAAGCCGTGGATCCCGAGTCTAAAATAATAATAATAATAATAATAATAATAATAATAATAATAATAATAATAATAATAATGTTTATTTATTCTGGCAGAGTTAAGGCCATAAGGCCTTCTCATCCGGTCAACCAGCCCAAATACAAATAAATATTTAACAAATATAGATATGCACTATACTAATTATAAACAGTTAAAGATACATTAAACGTAGCAGTGTAAATTTCATGTACAAACAACAATTTATACGATAATAACAATAATAATATTGTCAAGCTCGTAAAAGAACCACAAGCCTGAATAAAAAAGTCCCTGTGCTAAATATAATTGACTTTCATTCATCCAAGTAATACATTTTTTGCCTACCAGATGTCTCACTGAGGCGATGTGCCACCCACGTGTTACTCGCTGACATCTGTAGGTAAATAAGGTTAAGTAAAGTAGCTTGATTAAGAAACTCCCACTAGGGTGTACCCGTGTCCTCACGTGGGATGTATGGGGTATACAAACACAAAAGTGAAAAAAAATTATTACTGTTTAAAAATAAACAATTAAATATTCACAAAAAAATAATTACTAGAACCTACGGGTTCGATGGTGACAGTGAGTGAATTAGTGAGTTATTAGGATATATTCCCAATTTAAGGGTTATGAATATTTATTTCGACATATGGAGTATGAATTCTGAAGGTCGGGGTAGTTGGAAAGAAAGCTAATAAAACAAATATTTAAAATTGCTTTTAGCCCGAGAACAAATTTTAGTTACGCAATTACTTCACTTATTGGGTAACTGACATTATCAAATTCTAATTATCGTGCGCTACTCGGCTAACCAGGAGTTTCTACAGTAAAACACGAGATTTGCAATCAGAATCCTTGGTTCACAATCCGGAAAGGATAAATCTTTGTTAGATTTATATTTCCTTCTACATACATTCACTAACGTTTCTATTCCTTTAATTGAATGCTTAAGTAAGATAGCAGTTCACTGTTCAACGTCATCACAAAATTTGCGAAGAAAGTCCCTGTAGTTCTAGTCAACATTAACATAACGAGGGGTCCTGAATTAACACATAAATTCAAAAGCAAATGAACAAATCATGTTGGAATCTGGGTTCATAAGCATTCTTACTATTTCATAATAATAATAATAATAATAATAATAATATAATAATAATAATAATAATAATAATAATAATAATAATAATATATAATAATAATAATAATAATAATAATTATTATTATTATTATTATTATTATTATTATTATTATTATTATTATTATTGTGTGTCAGAGTGCGTTTTATATTTTGACATTTTCACCTAATTTTGATTTCTATTATATATATACCTAATTTCTTTAATTACTTTTCTTCAGTCTGGTTTCATCTATTTATATTGTTTTATTTTTTTTCCTTTATATTATTTTTTTATATTTTTTATGTTCCTAAATATATAATTTTTGTTTTCCTCTCCCTTAATTTTTATATTTTTATGTACCTAAATGTATAATTTTGTTTTCCTCTCCCTTAATTAAAAACTTTGCATTGTAGGCTATATACACTACTTTTATTATTTCTGTAACTGAAATAATTTTGTTTCTCCTCTCCCTTAATTAAAAACTTTGCATTATAGGCTATATACACCACTTGTATTATTTTTCTGTAACTGAAATGCACTTGATGACGAGTAATTGCTTATTCGGGTGTCAATATTATGTACAAAATTTATTTGTGAATAAAATGTACTCTTATTGTTATTCTTACTATAGTCTATTTTGATCCCTGGGCGTTGTCAAAACTTCATTCCGTTCATATCAATCCGAAGCTTTCTTTCCCCATCCTGTAATTCCAAGCTTTCTAAAATGTTGCTCCACTAGACCAAATCATCTCAAGTTTTGCTTCCTACAAGTTTAAGGAAGGTATCTTCGGAGGACTGCAAGATATGCATCACTAGATCACAAAAAAAAACGAAGACATATTACAAGAATTACACATGGAACCTTTAGAAAACAATATGATTTATGAATACAAGTCAAGATGGATGCAACATGTTCATCGAATGGAAGATTACAGGATACCCAAACAAATGTTAAGCTATCAACCTGCAGGAAGAAGAAGACCAGGACATCCACTCGAAAGAATTTTGCATGGTGTTTCTGTTGAGGCCGAAACAGGTCAACAAGTGGCCACAATTCGTGAATGGACTATGATGATCATGATGATGATGATGATGAAATAGTAGGATAATCCTCTGCCATCCTGCAATATGACCTACCCAGCTTTATCTTGTTACTTTACTAAACTTCTTATTGACCACATCAGAAATGAATGATGAATAATGAATATATTCATTGTTAGGCCTATATAATGTATGCCAATTTCAGTTTTCATTCACCAGTCCTAATATTTATTTAGGACTTTCCTTTCATATCCTGGGCCAATCTTCATTATCTTTACTCATGAGCAACACTCACTACATAGCTTAAAATAGACCTTACAGGAGATTTAATGAAATATTGTTTTGCTGATTTTTTAAATATATGTTCAGTGAATAAACATCATCATCGACATCAAGGTTTAGGCATTTGGCATGTTCCGATTTAAAACAGGTCACGCCATCTCTTCATAGGTCCCCTAGCACTTATTTCTCCTAGAGGATTATAATTTAGGATGGCTTTTGGTATTCTAGTTGTTGGCATGCGTTTAACATGGTTTCTCCAATTTGTCCTATATTATTCGACCATTGCCGTAATTGTTTGTACAGTGAGTTTTACTCGACCTGCGGCCGATGGCGAGAAAGTGACTGCGGGCATTGAGTCATAACCTCGCGCTGCCCACGCTAATGGCCGCAAGTCGAGTAAAACTCATTGTACATTCAGTTCATTCCTGATGTATATGATCTAACAACGCACAACCTGTTACAAATCGAAGAAAAATCATGTCTGATTATTATTTTTTTTAACTGCTCTGCAGTTTATGTCCAGTTCTCACTGTCATATAAAAATAGTGGCAATGCAATCACTTTGTAGAACTTCAGTAATATTTTGTACTTTATATTTCAATGTAAAATATTACAAAGGAAACTAAAATGAAAATTTATAAGAGCATAATATAGAATATTTTGTCATTGGAAGTGAAACTTTGTCTTTGACGGAATTACAAAAGAATAAAATTAGAACAGTTGAATTTGATTATTTTATAAGAAGCTCCAAAAAACAAGACAGGATAAAATAAGAAATGATTCATTTGGAGAGAAATGAATGTCACCACATCTGTTGTTAAGAGGATTTAAAATCAAACGCTTAAATGGTATGGTCATGTACAAAGAATTATAAATGAAAGATGGCCAAGAAATATATACCAATGGTTACCCCCTGGAGGAAATAAACGTGGCAGACCAAGATGAAAATGAAAAACCTACGTCAGAACAATAATGGATGATAGGAATTTGGAAGAGGGAGATTGGAATGATAGAGATAAATGGAAATTGAAGACGGCAAACCTATAAGTGGAGGAAAGCCGAGGAAGAAGAAGAATCTCAATGTTTGTGTATGTTGTTCCCCAAAATTGCCTAAATCTATTTAATTTCAGTTGATTGAACGTCATTAACCTTAAATAAATCAAATAATATAACTATACAATAACATAATTTAAATTTAATAAATTAATGGTAAGTCTGGATTTTAATTCTAGCAATAAAAGAAAGTAGAAATTAAAAACAACTTGATTCATCAGGAAAGTAGTCTATTTTTGATCAGTTATTTCATGTACTTCCAACGACAATGATTTATAACGGATATATGAACCAACATATCATTTAACAATTTGTTCAAAACTACAATACAATGCACTAAAAACTGTCTCCAATGTAGCTGCTTTAATGTCTTTAAACGCTGCGTAATTTAATTTGAAGCCGTACCCACAAAGTAATTAGTTTTTAATTAGATACCCCGGTACAATATTACAGTTCAATTGTAGCACAATTATGCTGCAGTATATCAGAAAGTACGTATATCTACAATCGACACTGCAATAAAACGTTAAAAGCGACCTCAATTTCCGTGACTTCCAACTCTTCTTTATCGGTAATATAGCAATAAGGTAAAATCAATTTAAATCTAATTAAACAAACGTAGTCATAAAAAATGTCTACTCACACTAGAACATTCAGCTAACAAGAAAACAGCGTTTAAACAGTTGGCTGCACGTTAACTTCACTTGCTAGACAGTTGAAAGTACTGAAACCTCTTTCTTTATGTACAGACTGAATCTATCGTATTGTAAGTTCGCAGTTTTTAAGTATGAGTGACTATAGTGAATGTAATAATACCTATATATTACAGACTTCCAGTTAAAATTTTATAAATAATATTTGAGAGAGAAGGTTAATGATCTTGAAATGAACGCAAAAAAAAAGGAACATTAGAGAATTATATCAGGGAATCAGTATAGAGAAGAAAAGGTTTCAGGCTAAAACAAACATAATTCGGAATGAAAATGGGGATATGATTGCAGATTCCAGGAGTATATTAAATCGATGGAAAAGTTACTTTAAATCAGCTATTAAATGTACATACAGAACAGGACATTGAGGAGGATAATTTACAGACAGCAGAAATGCTAGTTGCAGAACCAAATGCATTAGAGGTTGAAATGGCGATTGAAAAATTGAAGATGTATAAAGCATCAGGTTCAGATGAGATCCCAGCAGAACTGATAAAATCAGGTGGAGAAAAATTGATGGACAAGATACGCTGGTTGCTTAGTATGATTTGGGAAAAAGAAGCTCTTCCAGATGAATGGAAGGAATCAATTATCGTACCAATTTATAAGAAAGGAGATAAAACTGATTGCATCAACTACAGGGGCATCTCATTACTTTCAACTTCGTACAAAATTCTTACAAATATATTAGTAAGCAGACTTACTCCCTATATCGATGACATCCTAGGAGATCATCAATGTGCATTTAGAAGAAACAGGTCTACAACAGATCAGATTTTTAGTATAAGACAGATTTTAGAAAAGAAATGGGAATATAATGGTACTGTACATCAACTATATGTAGACTTCAAAAAAGCATATGATTCAATTAAAGGGAGAAGTTATATAGTATCCTGCTGGAGTTCGGAATTCCTAAAAAGTTAGTTAGACTTATACGAATGTGTCTAAATGGCACAAAGAGTAGGGTGCGTGTAGGCAAACAGTTTTCGGATACTTTTGAAATCCAGAATGGGTTGAAGCAAGGAGATGCACTATCTCCTCTACTATTTAATTTTGTACTAGAGCATGCCATTAAATCTTTAGAGAATGAGGAAGGCTTACAACTCAATGGTATTAATAAGCTGTTAGTTTATGCTGATGATGTAGTAGTATTATTGGCCGATAGCAAGGAGATACTAAAGGACAACACGCACACACTATTGAGCAACACTAAGAAATTAGGACTGGAAGTAAATATCAATAAAACTAAATATATGGTCACACGTAGAAATTCATTATATAATGGAAATGGACAGCTAAGGACAAATGAGGAAATTTTGAGGAGGTGGCTGAATTCAAGTACCTAGGAACAATAATCACAAATAGGAATGAGATGCACAAAGAAATTAAACATAGGCTCAATTCTGGAAATGCCTGCTATTATGCATTGCAGAGACTCTTGATGTCCCAACTTCTTTCAAAAAACGTTAAACTGAAATATATAAAACTATTATTCTACCAGTTATATTATATGGGTGCGAAACATGGACTCTTACTTTAAGGGAGGAAAGGAGATTACAAGTATTTGAGAATGAAGTACTTAGGAAAATTTTTGGACCAAAGAGAGATGAACAGATAGGTGAATGGAGAAGACTACATAACAATGAACTACATGGTCTTTATAGGAAGGCAGATATAATAAGAACAGTTAAGTCTCGTAGACTGCGATGGGCAGGACATGTCGCACGTATGGGGAATGAAAGACTTGCATGGAAGCTTCTTGTAGGAAAGCCAGAGGGAAAACGCCCAGTTGGTAGACCAAGAATGAGGTGGGATAATAACATTACCTATGATTTGAGGGAAGTAAATTATACAGGAATGATTGGAAAGCATTAGCTCAGGATAGGGATGTATGGAGAGCTTATGTCCGCGCGGCCATGAACCTACGGGTTCGATAGTGCCAGTGAGTAAGTAAGTAAGTAAGTAATAAATAAATATCCTCAACCCGTGTCCAACTCAGGGTCAGGTCGAGGAATAAGATGAGATGAACCCCTATAAATAGCGGTCTGTGAATGACAAGGGACACGCCTGACGCACTATCACAGGGGCTGATGAAGGAAATTAAATAAAATGAAATGTATAAGATGAATATGGAGAAAGTCGTGGAATGAATTGTGGCAGCGGAAAAACTGGAGAAACCTCGAGAAAAACCTACTCAAGCTCCGTTTCATCCACCACGTGGAGTGACCGAGGCTCGATCTCGAGATCCAGTGGCGAGAGCAGAGCGTATAACCGCTTGCGAACGGAGCCATCCCATCGATCGTGATTATTCAAATTATACTGCTTATCCAATACAAATTTTACTCCCTAGAGGGAATATCTCGTAAAAAGATATTCAGAAGTTTGTCTGAATTGTTACTATACAGTGATCGTGAGTTTTCAACTGTGTACGGGGTATGAAACAGAACAAATATTCTCCTAGATAGTTCAGTAAAACCTGTCTTAGCTGGAACCTTTATAAGAAGGATACTTGTAGAGACGGAAAAAAATCTCCAGAACGGTACGATTTTTATGTAAAATCGTCCTATATACGCCAGAAATCTTGAAACGGAACGGTTTTTAAAGTATCAATAGTTAATTTTTACCTCAGTAAGACGGAAAATGACTATTAATGACCATACGTGAAAATTCTGTACATGACACTTTCTGCATTATATCGTTTTACCTTCTTGTGTCGCCATTGTATTGCGGGGATACCCTTGCTTATGTGTGACAGCGGGGAATCCCTCGCTTTTCCTTGCCTGCTTACGTTACCTGCGAGGGAGTTGGGAAACTCTTCAGTCTTCCTGTAGTTGAGTTTCTTCTCGCTTTTGTGTAATAAAGCTGTTTTGCATTGCCGTGCAAACTGAGCTGTGTTACATACACTATTTTGTCTTTATTTCAGTCAGCACGTTATTTCTTTAAAGCGTGCATGTAAAACCCTTACACTGCGTGAGAAAATTCAAGCTTGTAATTTGGGAACCCTTTATAAGAAGGAAGTCGGCCGCGGTGGACTAGTGGTTATGCTCCTTGCCTCTGGCCCGAGGGTCGCGGGTTCAAACCCGGCCGGGGTCGATGGATTTTTTAGGATGGAAAAATCCAAGGAGCAAGTCCTCCGGGAGAGACTTTAAGCCGTGGGTCCCGAGGCTGAAGATTTTCAGGCTCGTAAAAAAATCCTTAAGCCTGAAAGAAAAGGTCTCTAAGCAAAATTTACAAATTTTCCCATCCTAGTACTACCTTAGTTTCCTAGATGTCAGTATGAGGCGGAACGCTGACCACGGACCACTCAAATGACATCTATACGAAAACAAGTGTAACTAAATTAGTATGGTTCAAATTCTTCCCTGTAGGGGGAGAGCGCCTAAATCTCTGTAAAGGGAAGCCATGGGCTTACAATACAATACAATACAATACAATACAATACAATACAATACAATACAATACAGTATAAAAAGGAAAACTGCCAAGAAGAAAATATATTTAAGGAACCGTCATGTCCCTTCATTGACAGGTTTTACTGTGTTTTGCAATGCCATAGTTGGTTTTAGTACAACATACATAAAATAATAGAATTCTAATGATTTATTATTAAATAAGGAAAATTTATATTTTTTCATCCAAATATTACGCGGATTAAAAAAATACCAACATGAAAAATATTTTTATTTTACATCACCTATATGCTATGTGTCAACCGCGATGGTCCAGTGGTTATGTTCCTTGCCTCTAGTCCCGAGGGTCGATGGGTCCAGTCTGAATAGTAATATTTGATTAGACGAAGTTCGCTTAAATTTTGCTCAGAGACATTTTAATTTCGGCTTGAGGTTTTGTAAATATTCAGACTTAAAATCCAATTGTCTACTAGATGTCTCATTTAGGCGATGTGCTAACATTATGTCACTCGTTGACATCTGTAGGTAAACAAGCGTAACTAAATTAGCCTGGTTAAGAATGTTCTTATCACATCTGGTTTGCCATAAAGATCATGTAGCTCACTCTTATGTAGTCTCCTCCATTCGCCTGTCTGTTCATCTCTTTTCCTAAGAAATATATTCTCAAATACTAGTAATCCTCCATTATTAGAGACAGTCCACCGCTGTGGTCTCGAGGTAGCGTGCTGCCTTCTCACGCAGCGGGCCCGGGTTCGATCCTCGGTCGGGGCAGTTTTTCTGGGTGAGGTTTTTATCGGGGTTTTTCCTCACCTGTAAAACAAATGTCAGGAAAACTTTAAGGCCCAAACGGTCCCCGAAGACATATGACCATCATCATCCTTATCATCATCATCATCCTTCACCGGTGTGGAAAGCAACGGGAAGCTACCGCACCTACAATTCCCTAGTAAAGCTTCAAGCATAGCACGAAAATGCTATAATTGTAGTGAAGGACCTGCCTTCGGACAGAATTACTATGGATGGGTGGAAGGATTATTAAAGACCTTGTTTTGCATCCATTTAACTTGGAAAATAACAGTTTTATATATTTTCAATTCAATGTCTTATGAGAGAAGTTAGGACAAGAGCCTCTGTAAAACATAATATGATTAATTTCCAGAATTAAGCCTGTTTAATTTCTTTGTGCGTTTCATTCCTGTTCGCAATTATTATTGTTGCTAGGTATTTTAATTCAGCCATTTCATAAAATTTCCGTAATTTTTCATTAACTGTCCATTTCCATTAGGTCTACATAACGCATTCGTATGTATGGACATTATTTAGTTTTATTGATGTATACTCCCAGCACCATTTCTTAGTGTTACTCAACAGAGTGTATCATTTTTCTCAAAACAACCTTTTAATTTACAAAAACAAAATTTCATGTTTCTGAAGGAAACTAAATAAATATTATTGCCAGTAATTTTATAGAATGAAATCACTAATTCCTGCAAATATTATGACTACTGAATTCCATTTTAAAACTATATGCAGTAGAAAAACTTTCCAGGATAACGTTATAGGAACTCTTGCTCTATCAACTCTTGTACGGAAGCGATATTTAGGTTTTAAAGAAAAACAGGAGGTTAAGAGTTAACACAACTAAAGAGAAAAAATGCCTGAACCGGGATTTGAACACAAGATGTACCGGTACCGTGTTATGCATTTGAGATCTTGAGTTCAAATTCCAGTTCAGAAAAATACTGTATATCTCTTCAGTTGTATTAACTGTCTATTTCATGCAAATAGCTTGGCTGAATGTATTAATTTTAATATTAGATAAGGAGTTGTTGAAATGAGTTACCTGGGACGAACTGCAAATATATACTTCTCGACCATGAGACGAAAGAGAAGGTGATAAGGCGAGAACTCAATTCACTGCAGGAGAATACTTTTATATACTGACAAGCAAACTGTCAACCATTGCATGCCGAAAGGTACCTTGAAATGTCTTTCAGAGAAGCGTTGTGATGTACCAAGGCCCAATCCAAAAAACTATCTGCCGTTTTAACAGCAAGGTACAGAAATCGTAGCCAGAATCCAGCAATGGCAACCCACTGTGTGAACCAGATGGGCTCCCTGAGTGAGAAAAAGGAAGTGTAGTGTGGCGGCTTGCGGGCAGATTGCCAGGTTTACGTGTGGCGGGACGCGGCGTACCGGTAGGTTGTCATGGTTTTTCCATTTCACAAAGGCAGGAGTTAATATTACTTCCTTGTAGTTTAGAGTCTTGCAGTTAAAAAAAAGGCACTTTTTTTTTTTTTGGACGTGGCATTGGTATATCACAACGCTTATCTGGGCGAAATTTTAAGGTTGATTTCGTCATGAAATTGTTGAAAGTTCCCATAAGAGATAAATGGTTTAAACACCACTAAGAATTTACACCCATTTGCAAAATATGCCAAAGGATTAATGAAACTATATGAATTTAGGTTCAGATATGTATTTATTCCACTGATGCTTTCAATTGCGTGGTAAACACCAAGTGAAGATGCGCGAAAAACAAAATGTAGGCTGCTACAAGCGTTAAACACGAGAGCAATGTGTTATCGTCGTGTGAAAGAACCACACGACACATATAGGAAGAAGGGTGCTCTAATTAATTAGCGTCATTTCCTTGCGTGTCTGTCCCTCATTTTTTCCAGCCCAGAAATAAACTTTGATACATCCCTACCGATTAGCAATATATTCCATGTATTAAGTTTCAAACAATGAGAAACCTGTCCGGGAGCAGAGTGAGGTTTCATTATTCCACCAGTGATTAAGCACAACAGGAAGTTCTGGAAAGTGAGACGTCCAACATACACACACAACATTAGTGCGTTTAATTATATCTACTGAGCTTATAAATGGAACAAGGAATTAAAATAAATCTAAGTTTAACTATCATAACATGAAAATCTCAATAAACAAAACCAAATCAATGACAATAACCAAGGTCCCACACCGTCTTAAATTAGAAATAGAAGGGAAAAGTATAGAACAGGTCATGAAATTAAAAAATTTAGGAATAGAAATTAATACCAGCAGAATAAGAGATGAAAACCTCCATCAAGTAAATACTGCAAACAAAATATTGGGATGTTTAAACAATACTGTTTAGAAAAATAAAAATTTGAGAATAGATACAAAAGTAAGAATTTACAAATATGTCATAAGACCAGTTTTAACATATGGTTGCGTATGCCGAACAGAAACTCAAAAAACAAAACAAATTAATCAAACAACCGAAATTTAAGTTTTAAGGAAAATCGTAGGAAAATCACAGAGAGAAAATTCGCAGCTCTGTTATGTGAAACTGAATCTATAAGCATCTGGATAAATGAGAGAAGACAAAATTGGAATGACCACATAGATAGAATGAAGAACAGTAGATTACACTGAGCAACAAAAAATAAACTTTTTGTCTCAGAAAGAAAAAATATGTGATTCTGAAAGTATTTTTTCTCCTGAATTCAAATATGATATCGGTTTTTCTCCATGACGCAAGGTTTCCGAGAGACAGAATTTATAATTTCAAACACTTTAATATTTTCTACATTCCCAACTACACAATATTCCAACATTCGGACTCGCCGAGAAAGTAGGAAATGACGACTTTCTGTTATATTTCACCTATGGAGCATCCCTCTTGATGGTCCAACAATAATCGGTCAGTTATTAGGATCCCATTAGCCTTGATATCTATTCTCCATAGCTGAAACCATTTGAGTTAGCTCATTTGGTTTTATTTTACAATGGACAAATGAACGAAAAACGTTTATTAAAAAATAATTAATTAACCCATTAACTGAAATTGAAAAAAAAAACTGTGGGTGATGGAGAAATTCCGAATATATATTTGAAAACACGATAAAAAACTGCATTAAGTACAACTATTGGTACTCATGAGACAAAAATCATGTTGACAAGTGTTAGTGAAGGAAGTACGTGACTGGACACCCGAACAGAAAAGGCCGTTAAGAAGACCACAACTACGATGGACGGACGTCACCATACCCCGGACCTGAAGTGAATGAACACGCAACAGGCTGCCAGCTTTCATGCGTAGAGGAATAAGAAGAAGAATTATCTTTGACTTGATATATTTTTATAAGCACCATTTGTTATAAGCCTAGAATGCGGCTTGGGTGAAAGGAGAAATTAAGAAGTATATTTGGTAGAAGTTTGACGAATCATAATCCACATCATTCAGAGTGTTTTGTAAGAAGTTTTCAATATTTAAAAATTAGGTAGTATCACAAAGAAAAATAAATTTTTCTCATCGTGAGTCCTAAAGTTATTGGGTGGATTGCACAACCGAAGTCTAAACCACGATCCCGGTTTTCTAATTTTAATTGTTTCCATAACAACCAAAAAATACCGAAAATCCACAGAAATTGTTATGAATTCATTGTCATGATTCATGTTTTTTTTGCAATTAACAGTCCTAGATTTTCGGTTTTTGTGGTTGTTATGGAAATATTAAAAATGGAAAATCGGGGTCATAGTTTAGACTTCGGTTGTGCAGTCCACTCAGTATGTTTTTGCATATGTATATAAGCACTCGTCTAACATCTCTATGAATCTGTAGTGCAAAAACAGTCAGTGAAAAGTAACATTTAATGAATATTTAACTCGTGCCCCAAATGGGAATCAATGACCAATCACGTTTCAATGCATTTTTTACAACCAATCACAGTCGTGTTTCACCTCGATAATTATCGAATTTTGATTACCAAAATAAAGAAAGTTCCTCCTTGTCTTACTTTTTCTTCACTATAGGGTTTACTCTTACAATATGCGATCTTATTTAGCAATAAATAGTATGATCAAGTTGCAGTGATGAACAAATGAAACATAATCAAACATTTCTCATTTGTTTTCAAACCACCGTTTACATTAAATTTATAAACATTTTAAAATAACTATTTAAATAATGATTTGTGAGTGAACAGCTTAATTTTATTCGTTAAATAGTCCTAACAAATGTCATTCTTTACTTTCAAATCTTCTAGATAAATCACTCTTCACTTCGTGACTCGAGAATTTATCGATAACTTGCAAATCACTCGTTGCAATACTTATGAAAAAGCATGGTCCCATATGTGATCACTGCACATGATGAATCGAACAAGTGCAGAATCAAAACTGTTATGCAAAGATTATGATATTTTTATTGGTTCCAAACATAGAAGATTAGAATGTCTGGGTAACGTTCTAAGAATGGATAAGATCAGAATTCCCCGAAAACTCTTAAATGATACACATGGTGTAGAAGAAAGATCGACAGACTTGGATTAAGGTGCTTGGATGATGTCCAGATTATCTTACAAAAGCATACATAAAAAATATGAATACTGAAGGCTTTAGATCAGAATGATTGGACGCCTGTTACAGGGAGGCTAAGACTAAACTTAAAGGACCGTAATACAAAAGACGAAAAGTATAAGGTTCTTGTAAATAAATGGATGAATGCAACCATACAATAACATGTGCAGACACAAACTATCACACTCACACTCTCACTCATCCATTCTCACTCACTCACTCTCACTCACTCACACACACACACTCACTCACTCTCACTCACCCACTCACTCATTCTCACTATCTCTCACACTCACTCTCCCCCCCCCCCTCTCTCTCTCTCTCTCTCTCTCTCACACACACACACACACACACTATTGCCATCTATTGTAATAATTGTAATGGTGAGATGGTATATTTTTTAAGGTGATTTAGTATTTTAGTAAATAAATTAATGTTTTATTGTTTTATAGCGATTTATTTATTTTAATTTTTATATAATCGTGAAATAGTTAATTAAATCCGGCACGAGTTTTGATTCTATTTAAATAAATTGAAACGTCCATTGGGATTACTGCAGATTAAACATCACTGCGATTTGAAATTATTCTAATAAAAATTATTTTGTTTCTTTACAAGCATATTTATTTGTCAACATCCGACTTTATTTAGGTTCCTGTAACTCTTATAATTTTACTTTCAAGATTTGTAGCTCATACCGCTTGCGCAAGCAATTAAATTACTATAATTAATTAATTCATTCATTCATGTATTTTGTAATGTGATATCATATACAGAGTGACTCAAAACGTTATGCTCAAAACTATATAGATAGTAGAGGACTGTACATCGAATATTATGAGAAAGGAAATCAAAGGTTAGAAATCCATATTTAAAACGTCACGAGATATTTTATTTATCTTACAAAAGTTTGTCCGGTATGGTAAAAAATAACTGTTGCAAACCAGACTTTGATAACATTGTGTTTTTTTAAATTTCTTTCTTTGTCGTTTTCTTTTGTTTACACTGTTCTTCCTTTTTGTTTTACATTTGTTCCTTTTTATCGTATTCACACATACAAACACAAGACAGGACACACACCCAGTCCCAAGGTGGAGATTTAAAATCCCCTACCCCCGCCCGGAATCGAACCCGCGTCGCCGGAGTGGAAGGTAGGTACTCTACCGACTACACCACGGCGACGGACGGCGTTGAATTGTAAGGCATAGGCCTACATCAATGTGCCTATGAAACTGATGTTCAGAAGGATACAATGTAAAAAATCAGCTAAACCCCTATCATCTACTACGGTTGGAAGCAGTGTTCCTAATAATTTTGAACTCATCAAATTCTCTTCAGGATGTTTTGTTTGAAGATGAGGAATGTATCTAATGAATTTCAGATTTTGTGATGCCTAAAATAAACATTTTTGACATTTACTCTCTCTCTCTCTCTCTCTCTCTCTCTCTCTCTCTCTCTCTCACACCACACACACACACACACACACATACACACACACAGTGAGATCATGTCTTCATTGTAACCAGATCCCTCATGAAGCAGAAGTGTTTGAAAGAATGGACTATTACTCAGACGTTGAATATAAAGAAACATTGACTATGCATTTATTTATATCTTTATTTGCCGGTACTTTTTTACTTAGAGGTAAATTATTTGGCAAATTACCAATCATCGCTTCGAACCAATTTAAAAATGCCTACCATGAAATAATGTTTCCAATTTTATCCCAGATGCCGATTTTAATGAAATTGACTATTTAACTCATGTCCCAAATGGGACTCAATGGCCAATCACGTTTCAATGATTTCTGTTTTACAACCAATCAGAGTCGTGTTTCACGAAATATTTATCAGTGTTATAATTACCATATTAAAGAAAGCTCCTCCTTTTTTAATATTCTGAACAGGTCTGACCATTATTTTGCAGTGACTAAGCCTGTGAGAAATACGGCTACCAGATTGTATATATAGTGCATGAATGTCAACACATGCCGGGAGTTAATATAAAACATTTGTAGCAATTGATTATACCACCAAAAAAAGAAACCACTGTTTGAACTTTCTTAAATGTATTTTTCCCAGGTAATAATCCAGAAAAATATATTGTCATATTTACATCATACGACATCAGAAATGAATTAATATACAGTTTGATGTGTTTCATTTTTTCTCAACTAGAGAGCATTCTTACAATATTGCGTTCCTTTGGCAATAAATAGTATGATCTGGTTGCAGTGATAAACAAAAGAAGCAGATGAAGCGTACCTATCGTTTCTCATTTGTTTTCAAACATCGCCGTTTACATTAAATATATACATATTTTAAAATAACTACTAGTTAAATAATTATTTGTGAGTAAACAGCTTAATTTTATTCGTTAAATAGTCCTAACAAATGCCACTCTTGATTTCCAAATTTTCTAGATAAATTCACTCCTCACTTTGTGAGTCGTGAATTTATCGATAATTTGGAAATCACTCGTGGCATTACTTATGGAAAATATTCATATCCTCTAGACATCTGAGCTGTACGAGAAAGTAAACATGTATATACTTTCTTCATTAAGAAATAAAATATGTTCATTTGAATGTGTAAAAATGTTATACAAGTCATTATTTTTGGTAACGGCACGCAGAAAATGAAAATTATAAATATGAGCCATTATGTAAATTAAAGTTATCTCTGTTTAAAAATGGAAAAGGTTTTAAAAATGAAAAGGTCACATACGGGTTTGAATTCATGCGAGAAGCCAAATTCTCTTATCTGTTATAGTATAACTGGTATAGGTGATGTACAACCGGCTGTTGACCTCTGTGATAACAACAGTTGTTTTCCATCATACGCTGTGTTTGCATGCGAATACTGAAAAACACTGTTGCCGCACCGATACAT
>JASPKZ010003316.1:0-46348 GCA_030220185.1 Diploptera punctata | reverse complement strand
ATGACCCTAGGTATATTCTTGAACTTCCAAAAAAAACTTTTGATAATGTCTGGCACCGGGGACATATTTACAAAGTGCTAAGTTTTGAAACTTCTTTATTCTTAATAAAAATATTAATGGTTACTAAAATAAAATATATTTTAAGTTTATACACACGGATGCCCTCTCCCAAACTAAAATAACTACAGCGGGAGTACCACAGGTATCTGTATTATCATAAGTAACGCCACGAGTGATTTCCAATGTATCTAGAGGATGTAGAAATAAAGAGTGGCATTTGGTAGGACTATTCAACCAATAAAATTTAGCTGTTTGGTCACAAATCGTTATTTAAATATAGTTATTTTAAAAATATTTATATGTTTAATGTAAAAACAAACATTTCCTTTAACTTCTAATTATATTTCTTATTATTTTGCCCCTATTTTTAGTTTATTTTTGTCTTTACTATTATGAATAATTTTTCCTTATTTAAGAGGGTTTTATTCATTTGAGTTTGGGGTTTTATTTTTTTGATGTTTGAAAACAAATTAGAAATGTGTGGTTATGTTGTATTTGTTGATCCACTGCAACTAGAATATATTATTTATTGCCAAACAGGAGCGCAGTATTGTAAGAATGCACCCTGGTTGAGAAAATATCTAACACATCAAACACTATATTATAACCAACATAAAAAGTTAATAATTATTTTTTAAGAAACATCTCCGTAAAAATATTATTTAAAAACACAATTATTGAACACACAATTATCAAATGTGTAGTTCGAAGGAATCTGTTCATTTTTACTATATTCAACGCATTTGTTCGAGAGTCAGTCACTGCAAATTAATGCTCTGACCTGTTCAGAATATTAAAAAGCAGCAGCTTTTTTTATTTTGGTAAACAGAATTCGATAAATATCGAAGTGAAACACGACTGTCATTGGTTGTAAAAAAAATACATTGAAACGTGATTGGTCATTGATTCCCATTTGGAGTATGAGTCACCAATATTATATTATGTTTCTACTGTTGATTTGCCAATACAATCAATTATAGATATTTCTGTTTCTGCAGATGATATTCATGTCTTTGCATCGAATAAGAATCATTATTATGCTTACAACTCGATACAAAGGCAGCTAACAGAATAAGAAGCATGGTGTACTAATTGGAAAAAAAATATAAAGTAAGACAATTTTCTATTTGTACCTTCCACTAGAAAAAAGAGCATTAAGAAAATCACAAATGTAGTCTTATTTAATGGAAGTATTGAATATAGTTTCAAAAGTTGGCTATTTCTTCCCATTTTTGTATAGTAATATAGAATGGGGAGCACATACAAAGTACACCACGCTTAAAATAGAACACGGCGCAGTAGATCTTTGTGGTCACTCCTAATCACATTACCAACAATACATTTAAACATTAACAGTCTTACTAAAAAAATCTCTTATACTGGCTTTTATCAGTTGTTTAGTTATACAATGTATAAGCCTTATGTAAATCATGTATAATTTTCTTACTAATAAACGTTGTGCCGGAGCCATATCACAATATAAAAATTATACACAATACGTCACATATTCGTCATCACTATGACGTCAGAACAATATCACGCGCAGTTTGTAACAGAAATAAAACATCAACTAGTGATTAATTGTGTAACAAATGAGTATGGATAAGAATTAATGGAGATTCCCTAATTGGGGAGGTACGGAAAAAATAAATGTGTTTTAATTTATTTACATTTCTCTTACGCAATGTCAAATATGTCGAAGAATTAGTTTCACAGATAATGTGCTGCCATCTAACGTCAAGAATTTCGAACAATTCTTGGAAACTAATAAAGGTTTTTCCCATTACTTATGAATTATAAACAGTGTTTTTTAGATGCGTTTAGAAAACGTTCAAAATAGTAGAAAATGTTACCGACAACAGAATAATGCTTTAGGCGAAAAAAAGAATTGCATTTTGATCGGGAATCGAACCTAGGATCTCACGGACTGCAGTTAGAAGCTCTAACCACATGCCTTTCTAGCTAACATGTTGTTTGTTGCGATAATAGTACCTCTATAATGAAATACATTTTTATATCGGTATGTGTATTATGTTTTAATGATGCAAGCAACTTTTGTTAAAATAATATTATGAAGCATTTAAACTACATTCAAGTTAAATCTTGTCTACAGCAATTATTGTAGAACATATTCTTTTGTGTATCAATATTCAATTTTGGAATATTATTAGGCCTACTAGAGGATGAGTGTGACAAAAGGCATTTTATGATGCCTTCATTTTCCTACCCAGAGCTTTATTAATATTATTTATGCCCTGTGCATCCATCAAACAGTCGTTAATGTATTGCATTTTGCGTTAAATTCAAGGAAACTTTCATCAATATAATAAGAAAACAATCAGTTGATCCTGAAGTCCGACATTTTGTCTAGTTAAACAATCCTTAAACAAGGCAGGAGGCATGTATAACGATTCCCATGTAAAGTTGTACACCGTTTATACACTGAAGAGCTAATAGAGTGTTTATTAGTAAGAATTTTCAACTGAGATGTGTATTAACCTTGTACAAAAGTTATATATGGATTATTAGTAAGAGGGTAAATATATGATAATTTACAAGCAACTCATCAGCTCAGCCACTTACACGACCAGCTCCTGGTGCGTACAAAAACTCTACTGAAACAACTCCAAATGAAAGGGAACAGAATTATCAGGAACATATTGCAAGCAGCTGATACATAACAAATATTGAGATTAAACAAAGCTTAAACCATAAAGATGTAACAGAAATAATTCGGGAGCTCAAGGTAGATGAGAAAAGAAAGAGATTGGTAAATGTGTTATTGACATCAAACAAAGGGACAAGAATGCAGTGAATAACAAGTGGCCACAGAGTGATATATTCCAAGAACCAACTACATTAAATTACTACGACTCCCAGGTTAAAGAGAGTTGTAAATAAAAGGGCTCATTTTCATTGCTGAAAAAGTTTCCTACTTCAGACAGAAACTAATTTCGATAAAATATTCAGGTGTTCCACGATAAAATTACCTCTATCAAATCATGTGAATGAATACTTTTGACACCCACTATATATACAACAGCGCAGGCTTTTATTTTGTTTGGGACTGACATCCGTAATACAAGAGTAGGCTTGGCAATAACTTCATTTGCTGGGTTTAACCCTTTGCCCCGCTCAGTTATTTCCAGTAGTATGCTGTATAGACACATATTCCTTTTACGGCATTTAAAGTTTAAATGTCTTCTAGACACGTTTAACTGAAGAATGGCATGTGTACTAACTATGATCTCTTCTGAAAAATCATGTGAGATATGCTAAATCAAAAACTTGTTTTCAAATTACAAATATCTTCATCAAATAATTAGTTATTAATTTTTAAATATGTCACGATACAATTTATATATATATATATATATATATATATATATATAAAGACCTCAAAGTATTCCACAATTGTAAGGAAGAATAATATTTCCTTTCAATAATATTATAATTGAAGCAAATATATTTATTAGCAATTAATATTTTATATGTATGAATAAATTATATAGGCCTATCCTCAGTTTAATATCTTATGGAGATAGCAATGTTTATAGTTTGCATAAAATATATTTCTAAAATTATTATGATAAACTTTAATAGTCCGTTTCTATTTATTTTTTTTAATTTCAACTTGAAATAATTTACCATTGTTAAAAAAAAAACTATATTTCGCTGATAAATCAAGACACAGACATAGAAAGTAAGTAACATCATTAGCAAAAATTCTGGCATATCCAAGTTCTACTACAGATAAAATTTATTTATTTATTTATTACTTTCTCTATTACCGGTATATAATGAAGAAAAATTGTCCTTATCCGTTTATAATTTTATTTGGTGATGAGAAAGGTTCCAATTCTTGAAAATTAAGTTCTGAGGACCAATTATTAAAAGAGTAATTATCGTTCTCGTTATAGTCAGTGAGCTCTGTCGTCGACGCTACGATTTCTTCATCACTGTCACTCGTTTGTTCTATATGACTGTCTTGCACTAAACTATCCATCAAAAAGCGTCAGAACTATCACGTTCATAATTAAATTCCTCATCTATCGCGGCCACAACGTCTTCACTGAACAATGGGTTCAAATTACAGGTAGTTTTTTACAATGGAAAAAGAAGATAATGGAAGACTTCCTTTCCTGGATGTTCAAATAATAAGGACTGGCAATGGGGAAATTCAACATACAGTTTACAGAAAACCTACACACACAGACCGATATCTGCACAAAGACTCTAACCACCATCCAAGACAAAAGCGAGGTGTCATTAAGACACTGTTCGACAGAGCGACTAAGTTATGCCAACCACAACACCTTAAACAAGAACAACACCATCTGTTCAATTGTTTCCAGAAAAATGGCTACACATCCAAGGAAATAAGACAAACCTTACATCCACGAAGACAGCACGTCAGAATGGATAACACACCCTCAACCAGCATAGCCTACTTACCATATGTACAAAGAGTCACAGATCGTGTCGGAAAACTCCTACGAAAATACAACATAAAAACAGTTTACAGACCTACAAGAGAAATAGAAGACTGCCTTCGCTCAGCTAAGGATCCTCGGCCACCTCTCTCCACTTGCGGCGTATATCGACTTCCTTGTTCGTGTGGTAAATCATATATAGGGACCACGAAAATAAGTATAGCCACCCGTTTATCAGAAGATAAAAGAAACTGCAGACAAGGAGAAATGGATAAATCAGCTGTAGCAGAACATGCCATTATGAATGGACACCAGATTCTATTCGACGATACACAAGTTTTAGCCACACCTTCCTACTATATCCCTAGATTATACCGAGAGGCTATAGAAATATACAAGCATAAGGGAAATATCAACAGAAAAGAGGAAGGTATCAAACTGGCTAAGGCCTGGTATCATACACTAGAAAATAAATGCATTAACACTAGGGACAACAAGAGACGACCATTAGCCAATCAGCAAGAGCCACGCCCACTCACCCTGCACCCACCACTAATACAACGTCCGCAGCGCTCACTCTAAGTAGATCTTCCGACCAGGAAACACGCCTAGAAGCACTCGCCACTGAACATGCCCTCCGCAGTTGAGGGCGAAACGTCTGGTATCAACACCAACTATGGACCACGGCCACATAACCCGGAATCACTCAACATTATGATTACCGGCCGTGAAAGCCTGCATTCAACTACAAAAAAGTACCGTTAGAATTTTACAAAAAATTATAAAGCAAGCCTTGTTGACACATTTAATACATTCCACAGATGCCAAAGAATGACTGACATGTTACAGTTTTCCAAGAAAGTGAATCCAAGTTGAAATACAGCTGTTTTATAAAGAGGTACGCTTTGCTACGTTATACGGGGCAAAGGGTTAAAGTTCACTTGAATTTCAAAATTACTAACTAAACGAAATATCAAATCGCCTTAGGGTTATTTATGCTGCAAGGTACACAACAGCCTTATTGACAGGCGAAGGGCATTATTAATCCAAATTGTATTTAAGCCGAAAGAGCATTTTTTTTTCAAATCATTTTCAGAATTGTTGTTACGTACAAACCTTTACAGAAAGTAGGAATGATAAATAAGATTAATTCATAAAAAACTCAGGTTTAGATTACATTATATAAAGTACCACTACTTTGTCACAAACTACAGGTATAACCCTAATATACCTTTAGGCGAAACAGGATTTATATATGTCCAATAATAATACAATAATATTACTTGACATAACACACCCTTAATTTCTGTGTTTTTACACGCTTTGTATTACTTTGACCTGTATCTGTCTATCTATGTAACGGAATCTTTCAACACATTTTTCACCCACTTAAAAACATTGGATCGACTTGAAACTTTGTATACGAGTAAAGGACCAATGAAAAATACAACAATTTCATAATTAGTTTCTAAGATCCTGGCCAAGTTCATCAGGACATCAAAAAATTAATACCGGTATAATAGGTTGCGGACTTATCGACTTTTTAGTCCATCGTTGTAAGAAATTAATATTATATCCTCTGGTAGCTCAGTTGGTAGAGTGGTGGACTGTAGTTGTATATAATTTCAGTAATCCATAGGTCGCTGGTTCAAATCCGGCCAGGAGATTTTTTAGAAAAGTATTACTTTTAGCTCATACCACAACAGTATCGAATTCGAAGATATTTAGGATATTTAGATTTTTATCTTATTCTGTAAAATGTTAATGACAATTTTGTAAAATTACCACATTGTAATTTATCCAAAAAATTTGAGAAGGACACGATTAACTGTAACTATTTTTATCTATATTATTGCAGCCAATTGCCACGTAGAAATAATTGTTTTCATGTCTTACAGAAGTCTGTTATCGATGTTCCTATGTTTTTACACTGTAATAGGTGATATCGGTCGCAGTGCGTCCGACATAGTATTTTTGTCTATATTAAAATAATCAAAAATATTATAATAATGTTAGATAATAATAATTTTAAAAATATAATTATATTCGTGCGTAGACACTAAAAATATCGTAACAAATTTAATTTTCATGGGATTCTGATTTATGACAATCAATTAAACTAAAAAAATAAACTATAGTGTAAAAAACTAAAAAAACACGCATTATTACAAACCCGAACTAAAAATGAAAAATTGAAGTGGTCAACAAAAGAATAATCTCCAACAAATCTAGAATAAAACTAGAGTTATCTACAAAAAAATAATTTTACCATCATAAGCTGTAACAATCTTCCACTCAGCCTCTCTTAAATTGAGACATCACAATCATTAATTAATCAGGACGAGTATTATTATCATACATATGTTAAATCTCTATAGGAGGAAATAATTGTCGGAGATATAGGAAATTTATATGCAATCAAATCGTGAGAACACGAGGGATTTGATTTGTATATAATTAAATAAAAATAAATTAAATTAAAGAAATTGATAGGATTAGGAATAAAATATCAGTTAGTTATTACAGAAACAATTTAGCAACAACATGGTACCGCTATTGTCAAACGACAGGTACTTGAAGCGATGACAAAAGAGTTAACATTTGAGGAAATCCATTGTACTAATGGATTACCAGATGTTTCTCTGTAGACCAGCAATCTAAGATCTTAAACCAGCTTCGCTGACAGGTTATGAACAAAGAATTGATGTAGGACTTGGAAAGTACAGCGTGAAGTAAACAACTCATTATAAGGAACCAGACAAACTGTTAGAGCGCCAAGCTAGCAAACAAGCAGGAAAAGGTCACCGACCTAAACAAAGTTATATAATAAACTTAGACCGGAATTCCCCAGTGTACGAACTTATGATAAAACTGTATTTTAGAATGAACGTATTCGGCCAGAAAAATTGGTGAAAACTTATCCAATCAAAAGACAGCGATCCCTTGTTTGGTCATAAGGAATCGTTGGCAGCCAGGTTATATCACGACAAGGTAATGACCTCATGACGACACGATTACAGAAAGAGGGCAAACGAAGTTTTCCTTATGTGCTTCTAAATTATGTTAATTTAGTTCTGCGTAACTCACCGAGGCGGGACTCATCGACATAGTTCTTAAACGGCACAAAGGCCATCAATTAGCAAAATTAGTTGAAACGTAACTTGGTGAATTTCATCCTTAGAAATAATTTGGTCACGATAGACTCTCAGAGATTCTGATTCTGAACTCTAACGGCGCGTTCCTACGGTCAGTACCTAGTCCGACATTATACGTGTATCCAGTTATACGTCTATCCAGTGTCCACTTCTTCGATTAATGAAGTCTATTTATTAAAATTCATCTAGCGTAGTCTTGCGCCGGCCAGCTCCTTGTCTTCCCTGTAGAAAAGAACCTCAACTCTACCAATTTCCAATCTGAGCAACCCACTATCTGACACATGAAGAATTCCTTCGATACTCCTGGCGCCCAAACATCCCTTTATTAATCTATAAAACCAAAAACAGAATTACCCTTAATTATTCCTCCCTCACAAAGCATGGAGTGTTTTTTATGGCTTTTTACGTTTTCTTCTTAGATACTTTACCTTTACCAATATCTGTTTATTATAGAACATATTAACTGATATAAAGCACCCCATGCTTTTGATGCAAATTAATTTTTTTTTGTAATTAACTTTAGTTTTATTCTAGATTTGTTGGAGATGATTTTTTTCTTGATCACTTTAATCTTACCCCAAGCACGTTGGAAATTAAAATTATATTTAATTTTTTTAGTTCGGTTTTCTAATAAAACGTGTTGTTTTACTTTTTTAAAATTATTATTTATTCCTTTCTTTACTCGAATCTGTGTAGTGATTATGTCTACGAATTATAGGGACACCCGTAACGGTAACGTGTCTACAAAACGTTAAATTTATACAGCAATTATTCTCGCAATAATATTATAGAGCGATTCCACGAAAATGTCATACTGAGGTGAAAATTTTAAAATTGACGCAGGAATAATTGTTTTGGCGTAATATGTACCTTTAACGATCAAATTTTCTGATTCTATATGATAATGTTCCAAAAGTGTATTATTTTAATCTAATATTAGTGCTAGAACCTGTAAAAGACACGAAAACATTTACCAATTTTTTGTTTAATGATTAGGTCGTATTAATTCGTTTTTATTTTACAAACCCCTTTGTTAAACGATACTTTGGTCCTTCCTAGTCGTAAATGTAATAATATTAATTGCATTCTAATGTTCAATATGCCTTAAATGTGTCCTATAATTGTTAACTGCAAGCTATGGTCAGTCAGTCAGGAATACGTATAATAATTACTGTACACAACATAATAATTGATAATTTCCTCTTAGATTCTACGTTATCGGCACACAACTAACAAAAACGTATTGATGACATTTTCTTGTAAAGTCATTATTTATCCCGCTAGTGTCCCGTGACTGTTCCTGTTCCCGTTTTGTAGGCAGCATTTTTTGCTGATTTTTAAAAGTTAATTTAGGATCGAGATATAGGCCAAGATACTTCACTGCAGTCTCGTTGCGTAGAATTTGTTCACCGATAGTTAGCTGGTTAGGTGGAGGTTGTGGACATTTGGTGAACAGGATTAATTTGGATTTGGTAATACTTAGTTTAATATTCCAGAGACAGTACCAGTCATAAACAACTGATAGCGATCTCTGGAACGTTTGGATTCGGTGGTGCATGGAACTAAGTTTGGTTTCGAAGTAAAAACATGTATCATCGGCGAATGTTGCAGCTTTTACTGAATGAGGGTTTGGCAGGTCCGGGACATAGAGGTTGTAGAGCACTGGAGAAAGGACTGATTCTTGTGGTACACCCGCTAGTATAGACTTGCAGTTAGATTTATTGATACAAAAAATGTCCTATTACAAGGAAGGTAGATATAATTTTGATTAAATTTGGTGCCAAATTGAAACTTATTGATTTGTATATCAATCCATTGAACCAGGTTGTATCGAAAGCCTTCTCAATGTCTAGAAATATTCCTACTATGCTCCTTTTGGGGTTGAACCCTGTCACAATCTGATCAATAAGTCTCGCCAGTTGTAGCGGGGTACTATGCGCGTTTGAGAAACCTAACTGATAATTTGGAAGTAAATTTTTTGCCTGGACTTGTGTTTTTAGTTGCGCCAATATTAATCGTTCTAGAAGTTTACCCAGAAATGGTAAGAGACTTATTGGTCCAAGGTTGTTGGGATTTGAAGGATCCTTGCCAGCTTTTGGGCAGCACTATAACTTTTACCACTTTCCATGCTGAAGGGAAATAGTTAAGTTTAAAACAGAACTTAAATACTGTAAGGAGAAGGATGAGGGCTTTTTGGGGTAAATTCTTGACGGCCAAATTGGGGATTTTATCTGCGCCTGGGGCACAGCTATTTCTTAAGGAGTGGATATGGAATTTAAGGTCTTTTAGGTGAATACTAGGGTAGATGGGCACTGTAGGAGTAGCAAGAAAAGTGGTAACCACGTCGTTGACATTAGCTTCATGAACTGGTGTGGTTAAATCATGCGGACGGAATCGGTCTTCGAGAATGGATGCAATAAGTTGGGCTTTATCATGGGGATGACAAGCCCAACGTCCATTATTGATAAGCGTAGTTGGCGCTGGGGGTGCTCTACTAATTTTGATCCTTTTGATAATCTCCCATGGGGGAGTTTTGTTAACATTATACGTATTTAGTGATAGTTGCCAATCAGTATTTCGTTTTTCTCGAAGTGTATTCCGTACAGCATTAGTATACCGATTGTATTACTGTTTGTATTCAGGTGCTCCATAGCGTCAGTAGAGCTGTTTGAAATGTCGCTTACGCTCAAGATAATGTAAGAGTGTCGGGTCAGTGTTCGGCGTGTATCGATTTGTGTGCATGTTTGTTGTTGAATATTGTAGTGCAGTGTTTATGGTGGCCTGAAAGTTTTGAATCGAAAGTTCCAACACATCAGTGGATTCGACCTGTAGTTTAGGGTTCACGCACTGAGAGAGGAGTTTCGAATATTCTGCCCAGTTTGTTTCGGAAGTGTAATTTTTGAAGGGAGGTGTAAGTGTGAGATTGGTTGTGACTGTGATTAGTATTGAGACGTGGTCTGATTCAAGATCGTGCTGTAGTGTATCAATGTTTGTGGAGATGACTGTATTTTTTATATTGCTATATCAAGTATGTCTGAGCATAAGCCTTGAGGTGTTTCCTGGAAGTGTGTGAGTTCTGTAGGGGCTGAGATTTCTCTGTTGTTTTGTTGGCAATATGCCTGTAGGACCAGGCCAGAGGCATTTAGTACTCGACAATTCCAGAAAAGATGTTTGGCATTGAAGTCTCCCGCTAGTAAGAAACGAGGGGAGAAGGAAGTTAGGATACATAAATCGTGTCGAGTAAGTGGTTTTATAGGAGATTTATAAATTTACGCTATGAAGAGTTCTTCATGGTGTGATATAGGGATTATGATTCCAGTGGCTTCATTGAATTGAAGTCCAGTGGCTTCAATGAATTCAAGCCCCTGGATTTTAAAGGAACGGTGTCCAATGGATTTTTTAATACAGAGGGCAGAGCATGGGACCTGTGAGTCTGTCTGTGCGATATGTTATGTCGTCAGTGAAACGCAAGCGATGATTTGGCTTTGGGTGCGTTTCATTGAGCAGTCGAATGTCTGTGCTGTGTCGATGCAATACAATTTCCAGTTATTGGACCTGTTTGCCAGCGCCATTGGCATTAAAAGCCATGACATTAAGAATTGCACTTCGGGTGAATGTATTACACATTTTGGAATAACATATTCATCATCTGTGACAAACATGAATCTCTCCAAAGGGCTATTTAGTTTAGCCATTAGAGGCTGGAGAACTCGAACCACATCGTTGACTGATGCTGGTGCAATATTGTTGAAGTTAGTCATGTGCTGGGCAGCAGCAATGCGTTCTTGTGCTGGCTGAGTGTTTTCAACTTTCGTTGTTGTAGCCTTGCTGCATGATATAGTGGGATTGACTAGATTTGAAGTGAAAGTGCGCGGAGCAGGCTTAGTGGTCTGTGATTTTGGTTCTCGCGACTTTAAGAAAGCTTAATTGGCTTCAATATATTTCGGGCATTTTCTATATGAGGCTTGGTGCCCTTTTTCTCCACAGTTCGCACATTGTAATTTGGAAGTGTCAGTTTGAGCTTCCACTCTAACTGGACACTTCAAATGACTGTGCGGCTGTGCGCATATTACACAACATGGAGTAAGATTGCACCCACCGAAGGTATGATTGAAACGCTTGCAACGAAAGCATTGCTTTAGTCCTGCGCGAGGACGGTATGCTTCAATGGAGACTACAGCATATAAGAGTTTTTCAGATCATAGATCTCTTTGACTCTTTCAGTATTTTTCAGTTCGATAAGGTACAGGGGAATATTTACAATTTTGTCACCTTCTTTCTAGGTGAGTTGCTTTACTTCTCGGATTGAGTATTCAAGTTCTAGCAATTCGGATTTGATGTCCTGTATGTCAATGTTATTGGGCAGCCTTTTCAACATTACTTTTAATGGAAGATCATTTTTCATTTGGAATGTGTAGTATTTCTTTTAACTGAGTCGAAAAATGCTCTAATAATTTGGAAATCTTCCAGGGTGATGCGATAATACATCAGTCCTTCGGATGTGTTTACTACTTTAAATCTTTCTTGATGACGGCTCTTAGTTGTTTATTCATTTTGAAAAGATTACCGTGACCTAGCACCGTTATTGGCGGAGGACGAGGGTCTTTTCTTTGAACAGGTTGATGTTTTTCATTTGTGCTAGGTTCTGGAATCGATGGTGTAGTCTCCATGTTTTCTGGTTCGAGATTTGTTACAGATGCACCTGCTTCTGGTTGCTCATTTTCATCGATTTCTGCCAGTAAGGAAAATTTATTTTGAGTTTCAAGAATGGAATTGAGATTTTATTTTCTGTTTTTTTTTCCAGAATCGTTGTTTTTCTTTTTACCATTTGTATCTTTTGTATTTTTAATTGAATTTGCTTTCCTGGGTGGTTTAAGAATACTCTTTGGTTCGTCGGATTTGGGCTTATTTACTTGTACATTAGTAGTGAGGCTTGGATAGTCTTCCTTGCCTGTTATGAAACAAGCTGTCTGAATTTCTATGACTTTATCCTTCGCAGCGTGATGAAGCACTTGCAGATATTGGGAATTGTTTTCAATTTCTGCTTTCCCGATTGTATCTAGCTTCTTTAAGGTATCAATGGTTAAATCAAAAGCAATTTGGCTATTTCCAAAAGATTTGAATGTGGTGAAATAATTTAAATTTATCAGGAGAGCTCCTCGTATTTCATCTACTAATTCTACATCTTTTTGTGACATTTCAGCCGCTTTTTTGAGAATATATTCGTCGAACTTAATTATTGATTCTTCCCAATATGCCGAAGCAGGTGCACGTGCGTTTTCCGTATCCATATCGGTCACTGTATTACCGGCCATGGTGCTTGGCAAGCCAAGACTTACCTCTTATGC
This sequence comes from Diploptera punctata, assembly GCA_030220185.1. Lineage (NCBI taxonomy): Eukaryota > Metazoa > Arthropoda > Insecta > Blattodea > Blaberidae > Diploptera > Diploptera punctata. The sequence continues at coordinate 33,352 of JASPKZ010003316.1, read as the reverse complement.
CAATATTAATTAACATTATTCACAATATTTTGTACCTACCTTTATTTACTTAATAACTAACACAATAAACACTGAGCACAAACAATGTAAATACACTAAGGATGCCACTTAATTAGCCTAACACAATAACACAAAACATTGAAAAAACTGACTTTTTCCTATCATAAATATACTAATACGCATGGTGTAGTCAGTTGCTTGCTGCACTCCGCGAGGATTAACATAAACATGGTTTAGGAATTCTAGTATACTGTTCGGCTCAGCTGTTCCATAAAATATTTACTGACCCTTTTTCTGTGACAATTTCAGCTAAAAGGCAGTTAGCGGAAGCATTTAAATATATTCAGGAAAGAGGTTGCAGTAAACGAAGCAGCCATACTTGTTGATTTCTCAGAAAATTATACCTACAAAGAACAAAATGAAATCCAGGCAGTTGATTGAAAAAATTAGCATATCTCAGTACTAACTGCTGTTCCCTATTTTAGATGGAAGGTGACAGAGAAGTTCAGAAGAAATACTTTTTTCTATTGTAAGGTTATGTGACACAGCAAGTGTGCTATAGATGTTTGCTATATAAAAGTGTTTTTTTTAATATAGTGATTTCTTCCAAAATTTGAGGCGATAACAATTTTCAGTTGGAGCAGCTGGTAATACAAATAGGCCTATACATTAACCAATGTGATACTGCTTATTTGCATATTAGACATAAAATGGAACTTCTTTGAATCGTACCATGGAAAGGGTGCAATAGATGTAAATGGCGGTCAAGTAAAAAGGATGACACTGATGTATGAAAAATCGGGAAAGAAGATACAGAATTGTGCAGAATTATGTAATGTGAGCTGTAAAACCAACCAAATAACTGGATTCACAAAATTATATAGATGAGGGAAAGAATTTTTTAGAAAAACAATTTGAATATCTTGCATCTATCACATACTCATTGCGTATACAACATGAAAGCGTTGGACCCGTATGTTATAGAGTATGCACAACAGTCGAACAATAAGAGCAACAAATTCATAAGTTCGTGTGTTAAAAAAACTGAATGGCGTGACAGGGCTACAAAGCCCTTGGCTGCTAATCTCACATCCAAATATATCAATCAGAGAGGTGGACAATCATCTAACCAACATATAGGGTGACATGTGGTCAGCATGTCGGATACTCCAGCCGTTATGGCTGGTTTTCTCGACCGCACCCTCTAAACATTTTAGCTGCCCAAATTCTTCATGATTCTGGGCGGCACCAATCCCATTGTGGCAAAATTCCATGAGAAAATGTCTTGTCTCATGGATACTCGAATCAGTGCTCTCTATTGAGACATGTTGACTCAAACCATTCTGTTACAGCGTGAGACTTCAAGCGTGACAGGAACATTATTTTTATTAATGTTATTGAAATGTTTGTATAAGCGATCTGATACATCTATGTTATGCTGTGAGTCATCAGAACTCGGGCTAATTAGAGTTATGTTTTTATTTTTGTTTAAAAGTAGAATTCACTGCGTCAGCAATTGTTTACTAACTACAGCTTAATAATGCGATTTACGATAATTTGTTTTGAAAGTACATGCACTCTGATAAATAAGTAACTTAGTAAGAATGTGTATACATTCTGCAAGGCTTAATTTTTTATTCAGTGGTTCAATCTAGAAACCAAAAATATTCAATCTTACATCAGATAAACTGTAATAAACTCCACTCCAAGCGCGAAATACCAAGAAGGCCCTTGGTCTACTAACCGGCTGCTGGCTTCACGTCCACATGTGTTATAATCACAGAGGTAGACGATCATAAACCAGTGTAGGGGTGACATGTGGTCAGCACGTCGGTTCCCCCAGCCATTAGAGTTGGTCTTATCAACCTGGAGTCGTTATATATTGAAGCTACCCAAACGCCTCACGATGCTGGGTGGACACTTGTCCCATACTGGCCGAAATTCAATGAGAAAATGTATTCCCACATGGGGGCTCGAACCAGCGCAAGTCCCATATCTGCGCCAAGGCTTCTTGCCTTAACCACTCGGCTATGGCGCCGGACTAAATTGTAAGTAGTTACTATATCCATCCATCCAAAGTAATTCTGCCCGAAGGCAGATCTTTCACTGCAATCACAACATTTTCATGCAATGCTTTGCAACTTTACTAGGGAATTGTAGGTGTGGTAGCTTCCCGTTGCTTTCCACACCAGTGAAGGATAATGATGATAATGATAGGGATGATGATGATGGCCATATAATTTCGGGGACCGTTTGGACCTTAACGTTTTCCTGACATTTGTCTCACAGGTGGGGAAAAACCCCGATGAAAACCTCACCCAGAAAAACTGGGGATCGAATCCGGGTCCGCTGCGTGACAAGGCAGCACGCTACCTCGAGACAACAGCGGTGGACGAAGAGAATGTATTTGATACATATGTTCTATTTGCATATATATTGCAAACTAACTAAGTGACTCACTGGCATTATCGAAACCGTAGGTCCATGGCCTCACATCCCTAACCTGAGCTAATACTTTCTTATCATTCCCTATATAACCTACTTCCCTTAAGTCATTGTTAATGTTATTCTCCCACCTCATTCTTAGTCTACCAACTGCACGTATTCCCTCTGCTTTTCTAATAAAGAAGATTCAATGTATGCCTTTCATTCCCCATTCTTGACAAATGTCTTGCCCGTCGCAGTCTACGAGATTTAACTTTTCTTATTATATCTGGCTTTCTATAATGACCATGCAGTTTACTGTTATGTAGTCTTCTCCATTCACCTGTTCATCTGTCTTTGTTCCAAAGAAATGTTTCCTAAGAACTTCCACCCAATGTCAAATTAAGAAACTTTTAATTTAGTGTCACATTTTTATGAAGATAAAGCTGTGATTTGAGATTTTTTTAATAAGGGATTCCACGAGAAAACTAAATGTAATTTGTTGTTTTATTCGATATGGGGCTTTTCGCTACGTATAGTTAATATATATTTCCATTCCATTAACGTTGTTTAACCTCACACTTTGTAGGTACTTTTACGCACCACACAGAGCTTACAGTTGCACCACTTGTCCGGAGAGGGATTTTAACAGTGGATCATACACATACATTTTAACCACACAAGGACATGTTTGGCCTCAGCTCAATGTCACGGCCTCCTCCAAGACAACACAACATTAAGACGAAACACACATTCACATACACATTCATATTAAACATGACGAATATGATAATGATGGCCAGATGTTGTTCGCTGAAAAACTTTGCCCCTAAAAATTTGCAAAGAAGATAACATTCATAAAAAATTTGCACAAAGTGCGCCTTGTTGAATAACAAATAATTATGCAATAACTTACGAGTACGTTACGAAGCAACGCCACTGAATGTGAATTAAAAAATATTTTAAACTAATAAAATATTTATATTTCACAAATTGAATTCAAAACTGTTTAATCTATAAGTTTATACTGCCGAGAGTTTTACACAGACCAATGACAGATCTCTCACAATAAATGCAATTATGTTGAATACAAAACTTTACAAACGAAGAGGATCAAATTATCTTGAATACTTTCTAAGGGTTTAGTGAGGAATATCCCACATCATTTTCAACATTGTCATAAGTAATGCCACGAGTAATTTCCAAATTCCTATTAGGTTCGTCTTCCGGGCATATAGGCCGTGGTCCAGTCGTTCTTCTACTCGACGTTTCGTCTACTGCTGCGGTAGACATCTTCAGGAGATACTGCGTGCTCTCTGTGAACTCCTCAACAGTCGGCTGCAGACTGGCTGGTCGTTGGAAACTCCCTCCCTATTTATAGGCACGCCCCTGGTGTAGAGGCGGTTTACTGCGCGGTCCGTGTTGCGTGCTGTTTTGTCCAGGCTGTCGCTAGCAGAAGTCATAGGCTTCGTTGTCGTATTGTGCAGTGCCGGGATCCAGATTTTATTTATCTTCATGGTTTCTTCTTTTTTGTTAAAGGAATTTTTGTGTTTATATATTTCAATGGCTTCTCTGTACAGTCTGGTGTAATAATGTGATGTTTGGGACAATACCTGTGTTTCTTCGAATCTTATTATATGTTCTTGGTAATAAGATTCGAAGAAACACAGGTATTGTCCCAAACATCACATTATTACACCAGACTGTACAGAGAAGCCATTGAAATATATAAACACAAAAATTCCTTTAACAAAAAAGAAGAAACCATGAAGATAAATAAAATCTGGATCCCGGCACTGCACAATACGACAACGAAGCCTATGACTTCTGCTAGCGACAGCCTGGACAAAACAGCACGCAACACGGACCGCGCAGTAAACCGCCTCTACACCAGGGGCGTGCCTATAAATAGGGAGGGAGTTTCCAACGACCAGCCAGTCTGCAGCCGACTGTTGAGGAGTTCACAGAGAGCACGCAGTATCTCCTGAAGATGTCTACCGCAGCAGTAGACGAAACGTCGAGTAGAAGAACGACTGGACCACGGCCTATATGCCCGGAAGACGAACTTAATAGGGATCAAGACGCCGGCCGTGAAAGCCTATAGTTGTACAATTTCCAAATTATCGATAAATTTACGACTCACGAAGTGAGGAGTGAATTTATCTAGAGAATTTGGAAACCAAGAGTGGAATTTGTTAGGACTATTTAACGAATAAAATTATGCTGTTTACTCACAGATCATAATTTAACTATAATTATTTTAAAACATTTATAATTTTAATGTAAACGGCGATGTTTGAAAACAAATCAGAAATGTGAGGTTATGTTCATTCACTGCTGCTTGATCATATTATTTATTGCCAAATAAGATCGCAATATTGTAAGAGTGCACCCAAGTGGAGAAATAATGAAACACATCTAACTACATATCATAATCAACATTACGGGTTATTCATTTATTTTTTAGTAAACAACTCAGTAAAATCAAGGGATCTTTTTATTATTTGCTATATTCAATGTATTTGTTGAAGAAAAATAATGCTTTGACCTGTTCAGAACATTAAAAAGTAGGAGCTTTCTTTATCACAAAAGCAGGAGCTGATAAAGAGAAATCGATAAAGAGCGAGGTGAAACATGACAGTCATTGGTTGCAAAACAACATTCATTGAAACGTGATTGGTAATTGACTAACATTTGTGGCATGAGTTAAATAGTCAGTATATGAACATTTCCGCACCAACAACTCTCTTCTATCGCTAGCTTAATTTTTATAAACTCTAGTTATATATAGTTTGAAATGTCCATTTTTGTCAATATTTTTCACAATTGTCTACTTTTATAATTTATATTGCGTTTGTTCTCATCAGGCTTCAAAATTATACATTTTTAAGTTGTTTGTTTCCTTGATCATTATCATCGATTGGATTATTTTAATGTGAAAGTTAAGAAAACGACAAAGTTTATACAAAAACAATAAAATCTCATGAAAAAGTGATTACTACGTAAAGGCATATAGGTGATAAATAATAGTTTTAAAAAACTAAAACAACACACGCTTTATTAGAAAAACCGAACTAAAAAATGATAAATAATGTTAATTTCGAATACGCTTGGGATAAAATTAAAGTGGTCAACACAAAAATCATCTCCAACACATCTAGAATAAAACTACAGTTATCAACAAAAAGAAAATCATTTTACCATCAAACGCGTGGGGTGCTCTATATCAATTAATATATTTGATAATAAACAGATATTGGTAAAAGTAAAGACTCTAAGAAGAAAACGTAAAAACCATAAAAAGCACCCCACGATATTGATGGTAAAATGATTTTCTTTTGTTGATAACTCTAGTTTTATTCTATATGTGTTGGAGATGATTTTTTGTTGACCACTTTAATTTTATCCCAAGCGTGTTCGAAACTAAAATTATTTTTCATTTTTAGTTCGGTTTTCTTATAAAGCGTGTTGTTTTAGTTTTTTTAAACTCTTATTTAGTTTTATTTTTTAGTTTTCATATTTTACAGAATAAGATAAAAATGTAAATATATTTAAATTCGATACTATTGTAGTATGAGCTAACAGTAATACTCTTCTAACAAAAACCCTCCCAGGCGGATTTGAACCAGCGATCTATGGATTACTGAAATTAAATACCACTACAGTTCAACGCTCTATCAACTGAGCTCTTACGAAGATTGACTAAAATGTCTTCAAGTCCGCAACCTATAATACCAGTTTATATTTTTTTGATTTTCTGATGATTCTGGCCAGGAGTTTAGAAACAAAATATGAAAATATTGTATTGTCCCGGGTTCTTTACAAGCATATAAGGTTTCAAGTCGATCCAACATTTCTAAGTGGGTGAAAATCGTGTTCAAACATTCCGTTACATAGATACAAATACAATTTTTTTATTTTCTGATGATTCTGTCCAGGAATTTTAGAAAATAAATATGAAATTATTATATTACCAAGGGTCCTTTACAAGTTCACAAAGTTTCAAGTCGATCCAATGTTTCTACGTGGGTGAGAATCGTGTTCAACGATTCCGTTACATAGATACCTAGACACTTTTTTTGATTTTCGGATGATTCTGGGTAGGATTTTAGAAACGAAAAATGAAATTACTGTATCGTCAATGGTCCGTTACAAGTATACAATGATTTTAAGTAGGTGAAAAACGCGTTGAAATATTCCGTCACATAGATAGATAGATTGATACAGGTCAAGCTAATATAAACCGTGTAAAATACACAAAATCCCAATTATATCACGGCTAATTGCTATAAGTGGGGTAATTTAATCCACTGCAGGCCTTAAGAAGCCCTTGGGATGATGAGTAGTTAAGACTCACACTTTTCTAGACATTTGATGCAAGATATCAGCCGGATTGTCAGCCCTTCCCAACGGCTTTACTTAGAACGTATGTATGGTACTCAATTGGTTGAGACGCATATTTCAAACTTAGAGCAATGGGCCATGAGAATGTTTAGGCTAGTTAAAAATATATATATTATCTTTTACATTTTTGAATCCAACAATTTTTATAACGTTAAGATTTATGATTCGTTGTAATGATTATATGACATCTTCAGGAGAAGAAGAACCTGCGTGAATAACATTACCACTTCGGGAATCGAATCCTCAATCTTCCGGCGTGTAGGATATTGCCTTACCAACTAGGTAACGTACTCAGCCTAATTGTTTCAGAATATTTTAATAGATTTACACATTGTGGCCGATGACGGTACTTTTATTTAAATCACATATTTATCCTCTTCTTTCAGGCTCTGGCACTAACCTATTTTATATATGTACCCCAAAAAGAAATTAATGTCTTTGGCGGATTACAAGAACTGTGAAATACATTGAATTAGTATTTAAGTGACTGGCTTCGCTGGTTCCTAGTTGTCAGGATTCCAGTTACATCATTAAAGACAGCTAAAGGAACTGGAATCCGGTGAAATACATTAAATTGGTATTATAGTGACCGGTCACGCTGGTTCCTAGTTATCCGGATTCCAGTTCCATCAGCACAGGATAATACAAGATAAGAAACACACAGGTCTATCTAGATGTAAGATAAAGAGAGGACATTATCAATTAATAACAAGCCATTTAGATATAATAAGAAGATATTACGTAAATATGAAGGAACTTTATATGAGCCATGAGATAGTAAAGGGACGGTAAATGAACTGCTACATATTCCTCATTCATTTCAACACAGGCTAATTTAGAATAAATAAATCCACTTTAGGCTACTAGTTGTCTCTCTGTTTATTATTATCTTCTCCATCTCCATTAACCTATTTTGTATTTCACTTCTATCTCAATTCAACTTATCCATAAAATTCTATGCAATTCACAATGTCGTATTCCTACCTATTTTAAAGACAACTCTAACCCTGTTTTCAGCGAGATTCGAACCTTGCCTTTCTGATCTATAGAACCACTCCTTAAAAGTCTTGGCTAATTAGCAACGTTGGAAAACTAATATTTTCTTTAGCCTTATATGTTACGGTTCTGTTTTCGGAAAATTAAAAATAAATTTGAATTTTTTTCACGACATATAAATTATTCCTCGCATTGAAAAATGACTAAATATAAAATAGCAAAGAAAGACCAGAAATGTACATAAATTCGTGATGTAACTATTACGGCATTCCGATTGTTTGTCATCGATATTTATATATTTATTTATAAAGGAGAAAGAACAATTTTTAAAGTTTATTTTCTAAATGAATAAATATAAAAATCTAACTGATATGTGACCTAATAAACAATGTTAAACAGATAGGATTAATGTAATGTTAGTGTGAGATATTACAGATTTTTTCGACCAATGTTTGTTAGTATGAAGCAATCCACACACTATTTGAATGATTTGTAGAATATTAAATACCTAACAAAAAGCTGGATGTTACTATCAAACCAACGCTGGACAAAAAGGACTAAGGTTAATGTGTTTTTTTCTTTGTTAGCTGTGTTTAAATTCAAGACAGACGTGTGTAAATGTGATATATAACTTAAATACTATTGTTTGTACATACGAATTGAGTCGAAGTGTGTTAATTAATATCTGATAATGGCCTAATAAGTGGTACATGGTTCTAAATTAGAATAGTTTTCGTATTTTGAAAACCTATATGAAAGGGTTCTTCGACCGCCTTAACTCCCAAATTCCTCAGCAAACCGCAAGAATCCATGTAAATATTAAGTAAAACCGAAATGTACTAAACCTCATCGCGCCATGTTTAAAATAACTAAAACAACAAAAACAGTGACAATCGTTCGTTATAACTAATGTTAAATATCGTTCACTAGGTAGTTTCAAATAAACGGATTCTTACGTCGTCCTTGCAACATTTATGCATAATTACAAAGTATTTGCCTCCCTTGAGACTGAATGACCTTGATATTGGTGGAAAATTTCTGTTTCTCAAGACCAGAAGTAACATAGATATTAACAGCCCCCCCTCCCGCTTGCTGGACAAACAAACTTAGGAAGAGAACCATACAATGAATCAATAATTATTCATGGCGGAGGTTAAGTTTGTCTTTCCAATATCAGAAATGGTGGGAAAGAGAACAACTGGTAGGAGAAACATGTTAGCCACAGAGAAGGTGTCATTTCTACAGAACAAAATCTTAAACAAGTACTTACTGATCCTCCAAGTTGGGGGTTGGTTGTTAGGCCAGTGTCCGTAAACATTTCCTACAAAAGAAAAGACAGATATTATGTATAGTCGGCATAAAACAGTTGAGAAGGCCGAATAATAAAATCAGTGTTATGATATTACTTCCATTTTGCGATAAACTTACTTCTTAAAAGCCAAGATCATTAGCATCTCAATTCAAATACGAGCGATAAAGGACCTAAAATGCACAAAAGATTCGTTTTTCAAACCTGAGGTTCTTTTACGTGCCTTAAATCTAGACAGGGAACCAAATTATTCAGTTCGCTTCCGAAGGATCCCAGTCTAAGGATATTTGTGCCCTGAAAATTCACACTAGGCTGCCCGTGTTTAACCCATGCATTTTAAATCCACTTAGCAAGTATGTTAACCACTATTCCACCAGTATTGATTACAGCACCTATGAGAGAGAGTGAGAGTGAGAGAGAGAGAGAGAGAGAGAGAAGAAAATAATAGTGCTCCAATTGTACGCGTATTACATGTCTTTTTGAAAATTATTATCTAATATTATAACAATGCCACTTTTTTAAAGCTAAATTTACAATTATGAATATTTAAACGGAGAACACTCTGTATAATCTATGTATAATGACGTAGAGCATTGTTGAGTCACAGCCTCTCCTTTGTAAGAAGTTACTAGTCCAAGTTAATTTTTAGTTACCTTATTTGTTAATAGATGTCATGAATGGTATGCGGTCAACACACCGACCTAATGAGACATCTAACAAGCAACTAAAGCATTACTAGGATGTTGTAACTTCAGTAAATTTTGCTTAGAGGCCTCTTCATTCAGGCTTAAGGATCTTTTACGAGTCTGAAAAATCTTCAGACGGGACCCGCAGTTAAGAGTCTCTCGTGCACGACTTGCTCCTTAGAATGTCCGTCTTAAAAAAAAATCCATCTACCCCGGCCTGGTTTGAACCCAGGCCACTCGAAACCAGTGGCAATGAGCATAACCACTAGTCCACCGCATCAAACATATATATAATATTTATAACCATTTAAATTTATTATGGGATATTTCCCCTAAGTACAATTAACACATTTATTAAAACAAGATTGATTTCATAAAAATTTGACAACATGCGTCTTGTTGCATAGCGACAACACGAATGATGACACAATAACCGTAACGTTACCAAGTAACGTCATTGAATATGAAATAGAAAATTACGGTTTTAATTGATATTAATAAAATATTAATATTTTACAGATTGGATTCAAAACTGTTTAATCTGTGTAGTTGAGATTTACAGACAACGCTTCCTCTATCAGGTAAATATTAAATACATTTTCAAATATCTCATTTACCAACGTTTAAATGCCCATTGTTATGATATATCGTGATGCATATAAGGTATGTTAATTGAAATCATAATGAATTTTATTCTCAAAGTAGAAATATTCCATTTTATATCATTTCACATAACATGTTGTTGTTATACTCTTTTTGTTAAACTTCTCCGTTCTTTAACAAATAAAAGAAACACTTGTTTGCGCGTGAGGCCTGCAACTGTCTAACCACTTAAGACTATTATATTTTTTGAGAGGAAGTCCATAATCTAAATAGCATATGGATAACATGTGGTCAGCCTCAACCTGGAGTCGCTATATTTTAGAGCTACCATAATTCCTCATGTTGCTGACTGGACATGAGTTCCAAACTGGACAAAATGATAAAAGAAAAATGTTTCTCATAGCGAATCAAACTAACTAACGTTCCGTAGCTCCGCGCCAAAGCATGATGCTTCATCCCGATCCGTTCTTAATTATATATATTACTAATTATAACAACATTTCCTGCTCAATTATTCTCTTTCGTCTCACAGTGAGGTATTTGACTGGTTTAGGCGGCCAAAAGTCGAATTTCTGAAATTAATTCTAGACAGGAAAAAAATAGCGCATGTCAGAGCTGAATAATCAGGCGATAATACGGCGCTTAATTTTCAGTCAGTGTTACCTTGAGTCTGTGTGACCAATCGAAAGTTGACCGTCTCTCATAGTGCAAGTATCTTTCCTCGGCGCTCTTTGTACAAGCTCATGTTGCACATAGATTATTGCGTGTTAGGGAACACATTTTAAGTGGATAGTTATGGATTGTGAGTAATTATTAACACATTTTCATTATTTTTATTCTCTTGATAACTATTTTGACTCAGATAAAGCTTCTTCAAATAGGGCACGTTTCCGTTATTTCCTCAAGTAAATTTTAACACACTTGAGTATTTTAGATACATTTCCGGGCATTTTCCCGGACTTTCCTTTTCTATGGTAGAAAGGTTCAAGTATTGGCCTTACGATTTCTTGAAAATCGATCGTGGAAATTCGCAGTTTCCCGTGATATTCAGGTTGGTTTAGGTATTAGCAAAAGAGTGATATTTTAAACTACGTGATTATTTCGATTTTGAATTTCTCGAATCTTGTTTTAGAGCCATCGTGCATCTGTACAACGACTCGAGATGTCTGTTTAAAATTATGAAACAGCAACATTTTCCGAAATTAAAAAACGAGATTTTATAGGAAAATTGACTTTTACACTATAAGATTTATCAGACGAACAAATAAAGGAAAAAGAAGCACAAAAATTCACATTTTAAGTTCGAATTGAAAAGAAGATGGATATCAGCACACAAGAAAGAGAAAACATTACTTAAGAAAAGTAGCAATTGGCTTGAAGAGATATTCACAATCCCTAAGGTAGTGAGTCTAACAGGACGGCCAACGAAACCATTTCAAGATTTGAACGAGAGAAGCAAAAAGAGGAAAGCAGAGGTTTCACATGTCAGTAGAGATACGGGTGTCCTGACTTAAGCGAAGTTAGGAACTGCAGGAAGAAGAGATGGTTGTAAAGTACATGGAAATAATCAATTCTCCAAAGTGGGCAGGAAAACTATAAGAGAACAAACTCTCGTAGTCTTCAGAAAGACAAAGCACAACCATCAGTATTAAGAAGTTTGTTGAAGCTGGTTTTCTAAAACACAATCTTAAATAATATGGTACACCGACAAAAACATGAATCCTTGCTAAGAAGGGAGACATGGATTGCTATCCAGGATGAAGAATCATATCATGTTACTGACACTTTTACTGCAATTAATTTACTACAATTGTTGGATTTTACTATTACACGACTGCTGACATTTAGAAGAAGTAGAACAGACTTAACATGAAGAAGAAAATACAACATCGGTGTTAATTTGCAGCTGGAGTTGTGACAGATCGCAACAAACTCAATATATGTCAACTAGAAATTTCAGTATTATTCTGACTCAGAGAAAAATATTCTTTTACAGTTATTTTGTGTCACTTCAATTAATTTTAGCGCAAATAAAAAAATGATAGTCACGAAACCTACACGTGCTTAACAGATTATCGCTAATTTCAGATCGTGTTCAGACTTGTGTAAGGCCACAACCTATAGAAAACACACAATTTTTAAGGAAACTTCCAGTCAAATCTGGAACAGATACAGCTGAATCTGAGAATTAATTCTCAGAGCAGGTGAAAAATATTTTGATAAAGAACTTTGACTCTGGTCATCAAATCATCATCATCATCATAGAAGTGATCTTATGTAAGAATTTTTATGTTAAGTAGTATTTGGCATTAACCGCCTCCACATGAGCAAGTGGAAATATCTAACAAAATGACATATTTACTTGACATTGGACGTTCTGGATGCAGATGGAATGTTTACTGCTTTAGCGGTGCTCTTATTCAGGTACAGTTTCCCCAAGACTGATCACAGTGATTAATAATTGGACTACATAATTTAAAAACGTAAAATACATATTTTTCACTAAAATGTACTATCTTTCTCTTAAAATACAACTAACTTAGTAAGAGGGCGCATTTGGACTTAATTGAATTGCAAAAATAATTTTCGCCGCCTAAATCGGCCAAATACCCCACTGTGCGCGTCTATTGATATTTTTACTTATAAACTCCAGGTTTTGTGATTATTTGTCGTATCCATATTTTAATATAATTATTTTCATTAAGTAATTATATCTTTGTAGGTTCTACCGTTTTTCCCTGCCACAAATTTCAATTCAGGATTTATCTATACTCATCTCATACATTTCGTTTATTCGTCCATGTGTCAGACATGATCCACCGACACAGGCATCGTTTACAGACTTCTATAAATACAGGTGCTTCATCTCATCTCATCCCGACCCTATGTTGGACACGGGTTGAGGATATTATATAATAATAATAATAATAATAATAATAATAATAATAATAATAATAATAATAAAATAATAATAATAATAATAATAATAATCTTTATCAAGTTACACTACTGCTTAATGTTTATTATTTTGTCCTCAGACTTCAAAATTATACGTTGTTAAGTTACGTGTAAATTGTTATTTTTCAGATTTATTTATGGATGTTCTGTAATATTCAAAATTTATTGTTGGTAATGTCTAACTTTCATTTTCTTCTTCTTGCAAGGATTGAACCGTTTTGGTTCATTCCGGCTCCAAGTATTATAGCTGCTGTATCCATATTTTTAGTGGGCGTCGGATCTCTTCTTTCTCCTCTTGGTTGATAGTTCAGACTTTTCTCAGGCAATCTGTTTGTATCTATTCTGCAGACATGTTCATACCATTTCCTCGTACACTCATATTTTATCTGTCAAACTGCATACTTGGGTAGTTCTTTACCTTAACTTCATTTCGGTTTTTATGCATTAAAGTGTATCCTGCCAAAAATCGTAAATATTTCATTTCCGCTGCTAAGTTTCATTTTAAAAGCAAAATTATTTCGAAATTAGGATGTACACTTTTTGCACCGTAACCTACGTCTAGATATATTTAGTGTTTTATCAAAATATATTCTTCAATTTATTTTTAATCATGAAATATTAAATATAGTCTCATAGTAAAATACAACAAACAGATCAGTCAAGGACGGAAGTATAGACAAATCAGAATTCTTATTTCAAATTTGAGTAATTAGAAATGCGAACGATTGACGTTTATTAAAAATGTCATGCTAAATGTTTGAACGGACGTGACCTACATTTAGGAAAGTATATTATGATGGGTTTAGAGACCCCTAGCACCCACAGGGATGTGACATGTAAAAACAACGTAATACGACCGATGCTACTGTCGAAACCGATTCAATTTAATCCCAACTTGTTGTATAAAGTGTCCCTAAGAGGGAGCGAGATTGGAAGAAAAATAAGAAAATAAAAACGGCCGAGATCATTGTCGAATCCATTGTCTTTGTAGTCGACCCCTCGATGACATTTAATCCAACTTTTTGGACATCTCATTTTCTTTCCTTGACGGGTGGAGGGGCGACATAGTGGTAAAAAAATAGAAAACAAATAAATTAGCGAGATTGAGTGTGGAATCTATAAGAGTCGTAGTCAGTAGACAGATGTGGTTTACCTCCAGATTGACATCTAAAAACCCCTACCTCTCCCACGTGGAATTTTAAATAACATTCGAACATCTACTGACATTTAGTTTCAAAACCGTATTTCGGGGCCGCCGAGAATCACATTGATCTGATAATTCTATACATATAAATTCACTTTAGCAGAAGAGGAGTGAGAAGGGTGAAAATGTAAGTCTGATGGCCACAAGGAAATTCGGATAAATAATACATGGGATTTTTCCTATATTTGTGTGTGTGTGGATAATAGGCATATAAATTATATCTTCGCTAAGTAATATACACAATCACGTTATATATCAAATACGCACATTCTATTAAGATAGCCTAAAAATCTTCACAGACTCAGATACCATGCCTTAGAGTCCCTACTGGAGGACTTCCTCTTTACATTTTTACATCCTAAAAAATTTTCCGTCGACCACGGTCTGGGTTTGAACCTACGAACTTTGGACGTAAGTAACGTAACCATTAGAGCAACACGTGCCGACATGATATTTATGTAGTTTCACATTAATTTTACTAACTTTTTCTAGTTCACTTGATTGACAATTACCAACTGAACTCCAAATATCAAAACCGCTTTAAGGGTTATTCATGCTGTATAGATAGGCAACATCCTTATTGATCAGTCGAGGGCGTTATGATTCCAATTTGTCGGTACGTAGGGGGCGCAATATTCTATCTTTAAAAATCCTATTCAAAATAGTGCCTGGCCAGAACTTTGAAAGAACCAAAAATGGGGATCGAGACCTGTCAATTATCATTACCTCCCAAAATTCCTTATAACTTACTTACTTTCTTTCTTAGCTTACTTTTAAAATTATATGATGATACTAGCGTAGCGGACGCCCGGCATACGTTAGTTCCCTGGCCGGAACGTTTCATTTCTCGTGTCATGGCCGGACAATAAAAAGATGTTATCTTTTATCGTATAATTCACTAATTAATAAGTTCCCAAGAAATCTCCTCACTGTCATCTGTTGTTAGCTCAATAACCTTGCCTTTTTAAGTCACATTGTAGTCCCGCGGAATATGTCGATAATGGCAGATGACCATACAATTTGACCCATAAAAGATACTGTGGTTAATATTAGTCCAATACTAGTTTTAAATAGTTCTAAGATTTAAATGTATTTTTTAAAGAATTACTTGTTCCAAAAACTAAGTCACTGACTCCAGAATATCGCTGTTTAATATTTTTTCCAAACATTGGACTAGGCGGGGGGTAATTGGTACTTATCAAATTACATAAAGCACTGAATGTCCTCTGGAATGAGTGCTAGCTGCAGCTTCACTTTTCATCTTGACTTTTTTATCTCAAACCGAGCTTGGTTAATATATATCGTGATGACTACTTAACTTTAACTTCAATCGCATCTTAATTGTTTTTTCTGAATTAACCTAAAGCTGGATTTTTTTACAATTATTTTTGTAATTCTTCTAATGAAAACTGACAGTCGTCACTTTTTTCTCCATCGTAACATTAGTAGATTCATCTTGAGATCGACCGTGATTTTACCCCGTAGTGGTAGGGATTCTGATAGAAGGAATTACATGTTAATTTATTATAGTTCCTAGCCTCGGCAGCAACTAAATCATATTTGTACTGAATACGTGCAGTAAATTGTTTTGCTACGTCATGAGAACGAGTCCGAGCTGCCTTCAGAATGGATTCTTTAAATTCAAGAGTAGCAACTTTATGAATTTTACGCCTAACATATTGCGCTATTTTCTTCTCAGGCTCTTCATTTGCTTTATCTCCACAAAATAAGTAGTATTTCTTTAAACAAGAAACGGATTCACTTACGCGTGCTCTAGTATGAAGTGGACTGATTTCAGATGTACTGGCTTGTTCCATCTCATGCTGCCTTTTAACTGCAGCAATAGAACACTTCCGAGTGTACATTTTACGGCACTGCACATGAATTGTCACAGATTTCTTGTCCTTCACGTATTCAGAAAACCCATTATTTCTTTCAACACTTGAATCGATCGAAGTCTTCATCACACGATCAACAATAACTGTTTCATTTACTACAAAAACAGCAAAATTGCGACATCGTTTTAATTATTTAACAGCGCAAATTGTTTTAAGAAATATTATTAACAAGCACGTGTATCAATAGCCACGTGTATTCACTGTAAAGGAACTCTTTAGTAAAAGTCTTTCATTTATGCCTTCCAGAAAAAAACAGGTCGCTACTCAGACGACAATAGAATAGTCGGCAGATGTTACTTAAGTTTATACGGACCAATTAAATTAGGGACTGAGTTTCTTTTTTATGTATATTCTCACAATCATATAATATATAATTTGTATATATAAGTTATGCAACCAATATTTTTATTACACTAAATATCCCATGATGTATAGGCTAACTTGCAGTTGAAAAGCATGCATATTATTTTTTTCAATGTTTCAAATGGTGTGAAGCATCGAACATTGTGACCACTAAAGCGATGTTTAAACTTTTATTTCAAGTGAACTCCTTCACTCAATGGAGGGCCTCAATGGTTTTGTAGGGTCCAGGAACCCAATCAGACACACACTAAACATTTCATCAAAATCGGTTCGGTCGTTAAGGCAGTTTTTAATTTCGGATTTCAAGTAAACCCCACTTCTATTTGTAGGATTTCGCTCATTTTTGGATAACACCTACCTTGGATTATGTTAATACGATACACTGATTTTCGTCGTGAAATAACGAAAACTGTGATCGCTAGAAAACTATTTTTAAAATTTCCGTTTGAGGTGAACTCCTACACCAAATGTTATACAACATAATAGATAAAGGCTAATCACTCGCCGCATCTTAAAATCTTGATATACAAACTTTCACGAAGAACGGTTGAACGATTTAGAAGTAGGCTATATAGGCTTAAAGTAAAGACAAACATTCATATGTATGTATATATATAATATTACATTACTTTATATATGTTCACGGTCTCCTCGAGTTTCACGGTCTCCTCGAGCTTCACGGTCTCCTCGAGCTTCACGGTCTCCTCGAGCTTCACGGTCTCCTCGTGCTTCACGGTCTCCTCGAGCTTCACGGTCTCCTCGAGCTTCACGGGTTCTTCAAATTTCACGGGCTATTCGAGTTTGACAAGGCCCTCTCTTCAATAATATGAATGCGTAATTCTGTTTGACACAATTATAAGTAGTGAGTTACATTAATATAATTAACACACAATATTTCAATAGTTTGACCAAAATGAGGAATAAAAATTCAGGTTTTTAATGCTTAATTTCACTGCCCGAAAATTAGGCTAATAATTTGTATAAACGTTAATCTATTTTATAGATTCGTACCTCACCTACTTGTGCTTGCGTAGTAAATTGTTCTCATGTTCCCCTCTACCGTAAAGTAAAAACTTTGCTGGTTCTTTGACATTTTATATCACTGTGCACTGGGCGGCAGGTAGCAGGAAAAAAACAGTATTTGTTGCGGCAGAATATCTGGAACCACATGCGGTAGTAGCCACGTCGGCGGCAGGTGAGCAATTACACGTATCGATATGTAACAATTTCAGTAAGTCTTTAGAGCAATCCCAGTATTATTTAATATATAACGTGTCCACAAATATAGTATCATACTTTAAACTACTACTTTTTCACTTTGGATAATCGTATCTAAATGAAATTGGTGACAATCAAAAGAGAAACTCAAAACGTTTTGGGCATGTTAACAATGTCAACAATGGAGAATAATGAACAACAATACAGACACTAAACTAAACTAAATCATGTTTCTTGTTGTCGATATGGGTTATTTGTTGAGTGTTTAGCAGACAGGTTAAACGTGAATGTTTGTTGTGCTTTTGAAACTGTGTTGTTATTAAATGAGTTATTAAATAAGTTTTAAGGAGTTATGGCGAACCCCCAACAACGTAGTAGGTGTGTTTTGGAATATCACATAACACAGAATCCTGTGCTGATTCAGCGTGCTTTTAGACGAAATTTTCAACATCAGACTCCTGCACCCAAATCAGTTTTGAAGTTTTGCCGTGATTTTCTGGATTGTGCCTGCATATGTATTCAAAGGAAAAGCCATTCTGGGAGACGATCTGTCGATGCAGGGTTTGTGGATCAAGTGCGGGAGACATTTATTGCGTAGTCCCAATAAGTCTGTCCATAGAGCTAGTCATGAATTAATACCCCTAAATCCACCGTGTCTAAGATGCTACATACACGACTGAAGTTCCACGCCTACAAACTCCAATTAGAGCATAAGTTGAAATCTGATGACCATGCAAAGCGATTAAATTTCAGTGCATTTCATGGCACGTACGGAGGATAATGAAGAACTGTCAGAAAGAAAATAGTTTTGAGTAATGAGACAACTTTCCAGATTAGTGGAAAAGTGATCAGGCATAATGTTAGAATTTGGGGGAGTGAGAATCCAAACACCATTGTGGAAGTTGAAAAAGACTCTCCTAAAGTGAATCTATTTTGTGCCGTATCGAAACGTAACGTCTATGGCCTATTTTTCTTTCTAGAGGCCACTGTCAACGGTGCAAACTACTTGATATGCTTACTGAATAGTTATTTCCACAATTTGAACAAGAATAAGGCAATGAATATCTTTTCCAGCGAGATGGAACATCTCCTCATTGACATTTGCATGTTCGGAAGCATTTGAATGATATCGGCTTCCAGGAAGATAGATTGGACGTGCCGGAGATGATGATAATGTTTTCTACAAGTGGTCGCCGAAGTCACTGACTTGACGGTCTTTGACTTCTTTTTATGGGGTTACATAAAAGATCGTGTCTATGAACCGCCATTGCCTCAAAATCTGCAAAATTTATCCAGCTTCGTATCATTGCTGCCATCCAGTCCATTTCTTAACATATGTTGGAGGGTGTGTGGCGTGAATGGGAATATCGCCTCGATGTCTGTAGCATCACTCGTGGGGACCACATTCAATGTCTATGAGGTATAGCAAAACCTTTTTGAGTTTCTCTTTTGATTGTCACCAATTTCATGTAGATACTATTATCCAAAGCGACGTAGTAGTAGTTTAAATAATTATACTATATTTGTGGACACGGTATATAATTTGCTGGACCTGTAAATTTGAATTTATTATCTGAGAGAAAGGATGCAGGAGACCAAGATGATAAGGAAAAAACTCGAAGGCAATTTCACATTAGATATTCGCTACTAAAACGGTTGTGACAATCTGATATTTTATAAACACTGTACTTAGGACTTAAATATTCTTTCCCTCGGTTATTATAAAGTTTATTCCAAAAACATGTTTTATAAATCAGATTCAAGAGGACACTTCAAGTATGAATACTATTATATAAAAAAACGATAAATATACTATTAAAGATGTTAGGACCAAAACTTAGTTCGTGACTATGTGACATTACCTGGACTATATAAATGATATGCTACCACAGTACTGGATATATATATTAGTTATGCTCTTCTCTCTAATTAAACTAGTCACTGTGAAAAATATTAAACGTAACTTTTAAAATGTATCCTTGGTATGATGTTTCCAGGAACAGCTGAAGTATGATACCGTGAAGTCGTGGAGAACTGTGTGAGGATGTGTACGGCGAGAGTGATGACAACCATTAATTATACCTGTTTAGGTAAAGTTTATGTATGAATTATTTATGTTTTTATCTTACCAATATTTACTCATACGCCAATTATTATTATTTAATATAATTACTTTAATATAATTAAAATAACCTCAAAATATAACTTCCTAAAATTAAATATTATATAATTACTTACTTATTAAAAAAAGATGCATAACAACATAGTTAAAAACTTACTGTTTTGTTGTAAAGTGATCTCTATCTCAAGCACACAACGTAACAAATCACTGTAACTCTTCTGATATCAAGATATTTTCAGAACGTTGTTTGAAACATAATATCCAGTAAATTTTGACGTGCACTCATAGCGTTATAATTGAAAGTAAATATGAAATTTTTATAATGAACAATTAAATATTTAATTTTTGTTAGTAATATTTACAGAATGTGATTTTATTTGTTTTCTCGAATAAGTCAAATAATAGTGAAAATATTAAAATATTAATTTCAAAATCAAACAGATCTTAGGAAAAATTGGAAATACCAAATAAAAAATGCTGCATTATATGGGTTTGATCTACAAAAAGATACGTATTTACATTGTAAACTAGTAAATAAATAATAATTATTAAATATCAGATTTACTATTATTATATTATTACTATTGTCAATGCCCGAAAATAGCCAAGACTAACAACTGCTGCCTTACAGCTCAGTGTTGATTCTACAAGGGATAGAGGAAGACAGCCTGGATGACAAATTACCTGGTCCTCCAGGTTGTGGGTTTTTATAAATTTATAAACACTCCCACGAGATAGTAAGTATAACAAATGTATTAAGGATCCGTACACTTTTATTGCATTTATAAATCCCTGTCCTACAGATATAAAATTTACACTGCTATAAGACCAAAGAAAATAGAGTCGGACTGAATCAATGCGAGCAAAGTTTCAGTTGTAATGTAAACAAACCTGCGTTTTCATTGGTCTAAAAACTGTTTACATTTAAACGCGTAAGAAAATTTATTTCGCATTCTAACACTGGAAATGAATAATTGAATATATATATATATATATATATATATATATATATATATATATATTTATATATATATAATGATCACCGCTGTGGTCTCGAGGGGACAGGCTCCTGGGTGAGGGTTTACGGGGTTTTCCTCACCTGTTAGACAAATGTCAGGAAGCTTAGGGCCCAACGGTCCCCAAAAATCATCCGGCAATCATAATGATCATCCTTCACCGGTGCGGAAAGCTTGTAACACTTTGGGAAGCAGAGATGTAACATGTGTCATGTCACGTGGAAATGCAGCTCGTAGTACGAACATTTATACAGAATTGTCGAACCGCAGGAGAAACACCGCAACGTAATACTAGCCCCTATGCTGAGCCATAAACTTAAAAAGCTAACTAAAATACAAATATTCACTCTCAGATTTTTCCAAGAAGTAATGGAACATATTCGAGAAGTTTATCTTACAGTTTACTTAGTTATTAGTGTATTTTTGTGTGTTAATACTGCACTTAGTGTAAATAAATATATATGCATTCTATGATCGCTGCATTGTAATAAATTTGAAAATATATGTTGCATATGTTGGTTGGATTGAAACACAGAATATTCGTTAAAATCAATATCAAATATATTCATGGTATCTATCTAGACATAGCGTAGAAATGAACTTACTTAGAGGAACACAAGATTGGATCGGATAAAGAATTGAATATATAAGAATAGAGCTAAATATGTATCCACTGAATTAAAACTAATTTAAATAATACAGAGACAAATGGTTAAACATATATAAAAATGAATGTAACAAGATTATCAGAAGCAGCATTTAACTACAAGCCAAGAGGAACAAGGAACAACCATGAGGCGGAAGAGGCAGTTTGCCTAGCCCGCGAAGTGATTCAATATTGTAAAGAAATACATTCAAATAATCGTTAGGAAACGTATAAAAACGTTGTAAATGGTTATAAATGACTTTAAAAATGAAACCGTTTGAATAAAATACGATAAGAGTCAATGAAGGTATTGAAAAGTTGGGTCTCGTACTGTTGAGCTCACAACTTGTGAGCGGACATTCAGTTAGTTGCACATCGGTTGAGAGTTAGTTAATGTTTTGGCGGAAATTGTAGGAAATTATTTAACTGGACTTTTACATTTTACCGTTGAATTTGTCGAGTACCAAATACAGAAAATCTCTACAGAGGAAGCTACCAACATTATTAAGAAATCTGAGACTTCATATCCCTCACGACATGCAAGAGTGGCACATTTTAAATTGATAAACTTCGTAGAAAATTGCATTAAAAAATAAGAACAATTATAACTAAAGTCCTTAAAAATATATTGTTTTATTTTCGGGCACCACAATACTATCCTAGGTGTAGTTTCTAAACATGATTAGGAGAATAGGATTTGTACTTTTTTACAAAATTTTATTGATTGATATGCCACTATTGCACAAATTAAAGAAAACAGGAAAAGCGAAGTTATGCCCCTTTAAAGTAAAAAACACAACCAATTAAGTAAACATTTTTAAATTTGCAGTTTTTTCCGTAGGTCTAATAGTCCCCCATTCAGTTCTCCGGGCGGGGACTACTTCAGGGAACCCATGCCAAAGTGGAGTGCGATAGGCAGGACATGTGGGACGAATTGGGAATGAAAGACGTGCATGGAAGCTTCTTGTAGGAAAACTAGAGGGAAAACGCCCAGTTGGTAGACCAAGAATGAGGTGGGATAATAACATT
This sequence comes from Diploptera punctata, assembly GCA_030220185.1. Lineage (NCBI taxonomy): Eukaryota > Metazoa > Arthropoda > Insecta > Blattodea > Blaberidae > Diploptera > Diploptera punctata. The sequence continues at coordinate 10,476 of JASPKZ010003316.1, read as the reverse complement.
AACTATGACTCGAGGGAAGTTGATTATACTGGGAATGATTGGAAAGCATTAGCTCGGGATAGGGATGTATGAAGAGCTTATGTCCGCGCGGCCATGAACCTACGGATTCGATAGTGTAAGTAAGTAAGCAAGCAATTTTTTCTGTTCCATGTTACGTAAATATGAAAATAATCATTTTTTGTCTTATAAAAATAAAGGTGAACATAAACAATGAATATGTATTCTTTAAAATCACAACCTAAAACGTAGTGAGAGCTGTATATTATCCGACACAGCAGTACATTGACCTGCGTTGTTTGTGGATGATTTGCCGTGTCATCCCGCGTACACTCGCTTCACGTCAGTCTGTCAGTTTCAATTAATGTTTCTATGCGGGAATATAGCAATGATGAACAATGTAAGTGCTTCATTTGCTATTTGTTCCTAACTATACATGGTTAGTATCTCATTTTTCAGGTGCCTACATCCCAATATATTTTATACCACGAACTAACTCATACGTAACAAACAATGTTTATTTATTTCAATTGAAACTCTTCTAGTTGTTACGTCGGTTACTTTATTTGTGACTAAAGTTTATTAGAACAAAAAACTCAAACATGTATTGTATAACTTCTATTTAATATTCTGCATCCCCAGATTTTTTGTGGGGGAATTTATGGTGGTTCTGAAATGAGATTTTGTCAATTCTAATTTTATTTTCGCGTTTAATGAGTTCATAGGGGTTAAAACAACACATTTCAAGAAACAAAAAAAAAATGGGTTTCTTAGGTGAGAATGTTGTATGCATGGCATGACATATGATACTTCGGTCGCAACTAACATTTTGCTCTTTAATTAATAACGAATATATATATATATATATATATATATATATATATATATAAATAACTGTAACATGCCTTCGTGGCGAAATAAGGTTTGAAAATATTTGGAGATTCAGTAATAATATATATATATATATATATATACAGAGTGTAACAGAACCTCGCCGAGAAAATGATAGGGCTGATAGGCCATCATAGAGGATCATTTCTTGTGAAGGGACATATAGTCGCATACAAGTCGTTTATGAGTTATGTGCAGATGAAGGTGTTCACCCGTAAGGGTCGGAATTGAATACAAAAAATTGTACACACATACTTTTATTGAAAACGACAAGTTTTTTACAATAAGGGTTCAAACTATAGGTGTTTTGATGACGCCAACAAGAATCTTGCCATGACTGGCCGTGCTGGGCGATCGTTGCTGCGACGATATCAAACATGCAATGAGGCACATGGTCGACTGTTTGAACACTTATTGTAAAAATGTATCTTTTTCAATAAAATTATACGTGTACAATTGTTTGTATTCAATTCCGACCCTTACGGGCGAACACCATCTGCGCATAACTTATGAACAACATGCTTGCTACTATATGTTCCTTCACCTAAAAATGAGCCTCTCTGCATGGCCTATCAATCCCTATCATTCTGTCGATGAGTTCCTGTTACATCCTATTTATATATATATATATATATATATATATATATATATATATATATATATATGCTGAAGCTGTGAAGGTATTGAATTTGATACCACCGATCGTAGTGATTTGGAGTTAATCCCGAAACGATAAAAATATTAAACGCCAAAGGTCACCTATGAATGTACGAGGATTTACTACTTTCACAATTGCTTGTTGAAATAAAATTGAAACTTCACATATAGATTATTATTTTGCTCTCACTTTGTCATTCATCACGTCACCTTACGTTTTAAGTACAATTATTAAAGACTGACAGCCAATACTTTACTTTCTGTTATTAGTTGCTTCAGTCACTGTGCAATTCACCAATATTCAATATGTATTCTTCAATAGCTAAAGTTTCTGGTCGTCGTTGAGGTCCACGATTTTCGTAACGAGGTAGGAGACTGCCATAACCGTTGAGAAATTGATACAAACATTCGCCGATTTGGTAACTTTCTATTAGAGTAACGTTGATGATACATTTGTTTTGCCGCTCTTGAATTACGACAAATATCTCCATAAATTAATAACAGATCTTTATATTCTTCAATCGTGTAAGTTAATGAACTGCAGTCCACCGAATAACTGCACCAGTACTGGACTTGTACGTTCCATGGCTTGTAGTCATCTCTCATTACATAAACATGCATTTTTATTTAATTTAACGAAAACGCATAAATAACACATATGTATAATTTAAAGCTAATATTAATTTCCTAGTAGATACATCTGACGAAATAACGGTTTTCGTATTTTTACTAACAATACAAGCAGTATATCACAAATAAAAGCCTTTTTTTTAAAGAAAGCTATCAAGTTTTGATCCTATATTGTACGGGCCTATTTTTAGTTCTGTAGACCGTTCCCGACGACTGTGATATATATATATTTGCAAATAAAATATGTTGTATTCTTTGTTGAACTCTGCATGATCAATTTAAATTGATCTTTATGACTTGTATAGAAATTTTGGCCATTCGCTGCCGTCGTGCGTCTTGTGAATATTCGATCGGAGAACAAGTGTCTGCTAACGTCATGTTGGCCAATGTGATAACACACGTTCCCAGTCGAGTCAATTGGCAACATATTTATTCAGATATAAGCAGATTTTATCCCACGAGTCCACTACACTAGTGGCGAGTCAGTACATCAGTTCACTTGTTTGTTGGCGGGGTTTTGTGCTAAGTTGGTTACACTGTCTGGGCAATGACTAATATATGTTTTACATTGTAAATATGGGGATGTTATGTTCGTTTGAGCTCAAATTCTCATTTCATTTTATTTATTTTTTTAGAAAAATTAACATATATATTTTTCTCAGTTTATTCATAATAAATTGTGTGTTTTCCTGATTTTTATTTTTATTTATAAGTTATATGTGGCATGGTGGTATACAAGCCCTCTTTATTTCTTTCTCTATGTTTAATATCTCCGTTTCTACTGAAATACTGATAAACAAATTTTTTACTTTCTGTTAGCACTAAAATACGAGGGGATTCTATGCCAGCAACTTAAATTAAAGTAAAAAAAAACTAAAAAACACACAATGTATTGTCGCATTATGTGAATAATTATCTGAGAGAACTATATGTGTTGGCTTTTAAAAAAGTGAAAATGCTATAAATAAACTGACAATTTGAGCTCAAAGTAACCTAAAATCAGCATATTTTCAATGTTAACTCTGTATTCATCAATACACAGAACATATTACTAAGAGAACGCTAAACTAATATGGTGAAATAACTCGCCATTTTCTCACACATCTAACACTAATATGCCCACAATGTGAGTAAATATGTTGGCAATAGCCTCTAGCGGGAGAATATTCACGGTGTCACATATTACTCGACATCTCAATATAAAATAATGTTTAACAAGACAAGTCAGTGGTTAAGAATCGTATAGGTATTTTTATAAAAATATCCTCCGAGAAAATGATTAATAATAGTTTATTTTCTTATTTACACAGCATTGGGGGAGGATCTAGGTATGAAAATGACGTATTTACAGCACGTAATATGGGAAACAATTAATTTGTGTTCCGTCATGTCGGATGACACATCAAACAAATTTAACGTAATTCACGAAGTTTGTTTACAATCTTTTGATCATTTCACAAAGATAACGATCGTCTACATTCACTAAATACTGTTACTATTTCATACGCCATCAACACAAAATATGGCTAGAAGTTAGCGAAGATTCGATATTTAATGCATTGGTTTATACAGAGCGACAGGTCCGTAATGTACTCTTTTGTTTATAAATGCACTCACATTTTGCGATTATGAAACTGATGGTTAATTGTATACAATCTTTCACCATTATGCCACTTCTTTCCCTACTTATATCGCTTACACACGTGCCCGATCTTCCTCTTTATAAAATCTCACCACGTTATCTTACGTTGTTTCTGGCATTCTCTTCTGACTTTGGTTAAATTCTGTCCACTTCTAAGGTTCGGACACCTGGAAGGCAGATTACGTTATTCCGACGACATGATAGGTGATAAATGAAGATAAAACATCACTTTAATTCTTAAAAGTAAATTTAACCTAAATGTCAGTTAATTGGTGACTACATAAGCAATTCCCTAAGATTAATTAATTAAACATAAAACGTAGTTTTATTTGATTTTCATATTTATTATATAATTCAGTGACAGCTGTTTCGGTACACTGTACCTTCTTCAGACATGTTAACAAATTATGAATTGTGTTCCAACTGATCTAAGCAACAATACAACAATATTTATTTAATTTTTTTAATTTAACAAAGGGGATTCATTCAAATCAAGTTGAGAATTTAACAGTTTGTTACTACTTTTAAATGTATTAATTTCTACAGCCTCCAAAAGATGTAACTTCTTATCCTTATCACAAACATGTAAAATTTCAGAATTTGGATCGAAACAATGATTAAATTGGAATACGTGGTTAGCATATTTTGAATATTCTAAATTTCTGTTATATGCTCTCATGTGTTCCTTTATCCGAGAGATAAAAGGTCTACCAGTTTGTCCTATATAGACATTGTCACATGTGCCACACTTCAATTTATATACACCTGATAATTTTTCTTTTTTTGTTTTGGTTTTATTGTTTTTTATTATATTTTGTAAAGTTTTATTAGTTTTAAAGGTAAAACTTTAATTGTTTTTTTTTAAAATGAACTTTCTTAATTAAATATTCTATAATTTTAGTGTCGTAGTTATTATTAATAGCTAATTGCTTAATAATATTCAATTCATTATTATATTCCAAGGGTGAAAGAGGGATATTTAAAATTCTATGAATGTAACTATTAAAGGCTGCCATCTTATGAGTATATGGGTGAAGAGAAGAACTATGGATAGTGGTATCAGTATGAGATGGTTTGTGAAAGATACCAAACTCAAACTTATTATCAATGTGTTTTATTGATAAATCCAAGAAATTTGTACTATTATTTGTTTCGAATTCCATTGTGAAATTAATTCCCTAAGAGAAAAAATCTTGCGATATGAGCGGGAATCCAATATATATCTCATAATATGTAGACAGAATCTCTGACCACAAAATATCGTGAGCCTAGTTTCTTTTTGGTTCTCAAATGCAATATCGAACATTCTCACTTAACCTCTAGAAATACCGGTAAGTATTGTAAGAAATAGTGCGCGAATAATTCTATAAATTACAGGATTTAAAAATACAAAATAGGAAGAATCGCGCACCGGAGTAAGAATATGGTGGATTTATTGACTTACCAATAACTGCTGCTATGCTAGTGGACGAAAACAGTTGCATTTTTCCTATTTCTCTTTAATTATCTCACATTTATACACAAATTTAATATATTCAAAAACAAATATTTCCAAAATTCATAAATGTTCATATACGTAACTTCAATTAAATTATACACATTAAAAACTGGTCGACATTAACGCGGAAAAAACTAAAAAAATGGCGAGCAGGTCACTTCTCTCTCAAAGCTTATAACATGTCGCAATAACAGAGATACCTATAATAGTAAAACTCGCGCCACGTTTGTCGAAAGAAGGAACTAATAGCACCGATGGACAACATAATTATAAAACCTCGGAGAAAGCATCATTTATTCATCGAGCTCATTAAAATGGAGTTGATTAGGTGTTTAATTTTATATTATTATGTCACAGTTTTGGAATTATAATAAATTTTACGTTATTAGGTCACAGTTTTGGAATTATAATAAAATGTAAAATAGAGCATGTTGCTTCAAGGAGTAACGTTCGGGACGTCTCGAGTTAAATTCCCGTGCCGATTAATCTGATTGCTTTATTTTCTTGATTTCCCTCAGATATTGAAGCAAATTCTTGATTAGAATTTTAATACCAGGACCCATTTCATAATATTCACCATATCATTATATCATTAAATATAAATACAAAATACAAAGCATTAGAAAAACTACTTTTTTTCTGTATATAGAACTACAAAAATTCTACATAAGTGCTGGATCTAAATATAGTTGATATTTAGGAACGAATAGGAATTAGTATAGAGAAGAAAGGGTTTCAGGCTGGAACAAACATAATTCCGGATGAAAAGCGGTGACATGATTGCAGATTCCAGGAGTATATTAAATAGATGGAAAAGTTACTTTAATCAGCTATTAAATGTACATACAGAACAGGACATTGAGGAGGATAATTTACAGACAGCACAAATGCTAGTCGCAGAACCAAATGCATTAGAGGTTGAAATGGCGATTGAAAAATTGAAGATGTATAAAGCATCAGGTTCAGATGAGATCCCAGCAGAACAGATACAATCAGGGGGAGAAAAATTGATGGACAAGATACGCTGGTTGCTTAGTATGATTTGGGAAAAAGAAGCTCTTCCAGATGAATGGAAGGAATCAATTATCGTACCAATTTATAAGAAAGGAGATAAAACTGATTGCAACAACTACAGGGGCATCTCATTACTTTCAACTTCGTACAAAATTCTTACAAATATATTAGTAAGCAGAACTTACTCCCTATATTGATGACATTCTAGGAGATCATCAATGTGCATTTAGAAGAAACAGGTCTACAACAGATCAGATTTTTAGTATAAGACAGATTTTAGAAAAGAAATGGGAATATAATGGTACTGTACATCAACTATATGTAGACTTCAAAAAAGCATATGATTCAATTAAGAGGGAGAAGTTATATAGTATCCTGCTGGAGTTCGGAATTCCTAAAAAGTTAGTTAGACTTATACGAATGTGTCTAAATGGCACAAAGAGTAGGGTGCGTGTAGGCAAACAGTTTTCGGACACTTTTGAAATCCAGAATGGGTTGAAGCAAGGAGATGCACTATCTCGTCTACTATTTAATTTTGTACTAGAGCATGCCATTAAATCTTTACAGAATGAGGAAGGCTTACAACTCAATGGTATTAATAAGCTGTTAGCTTATGCTGATGATGTAATACTCTTGGCCGATAGCGAGGAGATACTAAAGGACAACACGCACACACTATTGAGTAACACCAAGAAATTAGGACTGGAAGTAAATATCAATAAAACTAAATATATGGTCACAGGTAGAAATTCACTATATAATGGAAATGGACAGCTAATGACAAATGAGGGAAATTTTGAGGAAGTGGCTGAATTCAAATACCTAGGAACAATAATCACAAATAGGAATGAGATGCACAAAGAAATTAAAAATAGGCTCAATTCTGGAAATGCGTGCTATTATGCATTGCAGAGACTCTTGATGTCCCAACTCCTTTCAAAAAACGTTAAACTGAAAATATATAAAACTATTATTCTACCAGTTATATTATATGGGTGCGAAACATGGACTCTTACTTTAAGGGAGGAAATGAGATTACGAGTATTTGAAAATAAAGTACTTAGGAAAAAGTTTGGACCAAAGAGAGATGAACAGACAGGTGAATGGAGAAAGACTACATAACAATGAACTACATGGTCTTTATAGGAAGCCAGATATAATAAGAACAGTTAAGTCTCGGAGACTGCGATGGGCAGGACATGTTGCACGTATGGGGAGTGAAAGACGTGCATGGAAGTTTTCTTGTAGGAAAGCCAGAGGGAAGGCGTCCAGTTGGTAGACCTAGAATGAGGTGGGAGAATAACATTAACTATGATTTGAGGGAAGTAGATTGTACATGGAATGATTGGAAAGCATTAGCTCAGGATAGGGATGTATGGAGAGCTTATGTCCGCGCGGCCATGAACCTACGGGTTCGATAGTGCCAGTGAGTTTAGGAACGAATAAATGACAAGATTCTTGGGCTAGTGGTCAGCGTTTCTTACTGTAGTACATGAAGTCCCAGGTTCGATTCCCGGTCAGACCAAATACTATTTTTTCCTTAATTCTTGAGGTTCCCCATGATCTGGTATTTAGGTTAAGTTTAGGTCAAAGACTCTCCTGGCGCTTCATTATCATTTATCACTCTTCGGGGCAACGTAACTCAGCCATCCATTTACCCCAGTATAAGAATCGCCAGTGCCAGGAGAGAGAGCCTGAAATGTCACAAAAGACAACCTGGTGCTATATCCAATCCAGAGCTACGAAAACTAAACCCAGTTTCAAGAAAACGATTATTTTTTCTCCCATCGCATTAACGCAGTTTAACAGGTACTTTTACACGTCACCCGGGTCTCACAGTCTCACCTGTCAGGAGAGGAATTTTAACTAAGGACCACACACATATTATTGACCACACAGGAATATGGAGGCCTGCACGAATGAGGGATCAGCTCTATGCCAGGGCTTCTTCCGAGACAACACAACAATAAGAAAGAACATTGGGAAGAAAAACTTGATCAACAGGATAAGAATTATCATCATCTTTTAACATCTGAAGTTCAACGTGCAATGGAAAACTTTCATAGTGATTCTACGATGAGGACTGAAGTTCGAAAACCGACTGACGTCCCAAGTCGACATGGAATTACGAGTCCCAAGTTCGATAGTTCCACATCATGGGACATATGTAAACGGCAATTTAACACTATCTCAGCACACAATGGTTGGACAACGGAAGAAAGGACGACCCAATTAATCGCCTCCTTACAAGGATCTGCTGTAGAAATTCTAAGAAGCCTTCCAGGAGAATATCGCGCCGAGGACATTATTGGATGCATTAGACAACCGTTACGGCAATCATCACCTCAGTGCAGCCTACCGAGCCCAGCTGAAAGCCCGTGTCCAGCGCGTCGGGGAGTCACTACACGAATACACCATGGTCATTGAACAACTAGCCCACAAGGCCCTAAGCGGACTCCCAGCAGTGTTCATCGATGGAGAGGCGGCATCCGCTTTCGTCTGCGGTCTGAGGGACCGTCAAATTAAACAACACCTGCTGCTGGCGGAATATCAGGCCATTAATGGAGCACTGAATGTGTCATTGCGTCTAGAGGCGGCAAAGGAGACCACACGCCTCCTAGACCGGTAGGCGTCGCCACGAGTGAGACGACTGACTACAATCGACGCCGAGGAGCAACGCTCACCACCACCCGAGCGTCGGAGGCATGGAAGACCGACCAACTGGAATTGCTGGCGGGTTGGATTTCTGATGCGGGATTGCAGACAAAGGCCCGCGAACCAAAGATGGTACGGTCTGAGGAGGGAACCACCGGCGCCGACGTCATCATCATCTCCTCGCTTCGTAGTGAATGCGGTGAACGACATGGACGAGAAGGACTTACTGCTGATGGACGGATTCATGGACGGCCCTGCCGAGTACTCGTAGATACGGGAGCGTCGCTGACCATCGTGCGACCTGAAGTGGCAGAAGGGTTGCCTGAGAGGACACCGCTACGGACGTTTGAGCTACGCACCGCGTCGGGGGACAATATGCCTGTGGAGAAGGAGGTCCTCCTGGAGTTGGTCCTGGGAGGGTGCGAGCTGCAACTGTGTGGCGTTTGTCGCTGGAGTTACCGAGGACGTCATCTTAAGCCTGGACGCCCTGAGAATGTACGACGCTACTGTGGACATCAGACAACGAGTACTTTGCTTAGGAAGTAAATAGTTCCTACTCCATGTCGAGAGCAGCGAAAGGCAAGCCGAGGAGGACAGGCAAGTTCGAGATGGAGGCCAGCCTCGTCGCTACTAACGTCGTCGTCGCTTTGAGCCCGGCAGTTTGTTACAACATGCAGCCCCAGCGTCCGTCCCTCAAACGACAACCAGCTAAAGGGAGGGGCGAGTTGATTGAAGATCATGCAGGAGGATGGAGGTCTTGGAGGAGTTAGACGTCATGGAGGAGTTGGAGGTCATGGGGGATCTCGTCATCGCTTCGTCCATCCTAACTTCAAAGGTGGGCGTGAACAACACCGGCGACCACGCATACAGGAAGGGCAGAAGGTTAATGAAGGAAATAGCAGCAAGCCCATGAGAGAGCGACCTCCGGAAGGACGACACCCACGTCCTCCTTACAGTCGTCGGATGCCTCATAAGACTTGTTGTCCGCCCTGCAACCGGCTGGACTATTGGAAGACTAGCGAACCTCCAGCATCCCAGGGATAGACCATACAGGGTGGTATGGTCATGGAGAAGAATCAAAGGGTGGTCTGCAAGATTCAGCGCCAGCACGGAAGAGGAACGGTTATGAATCACCCAGATCGACTGGCTCCATAAACAAGGGAACTGGTCGCGACGATCAGCTGTAAAAGGGGGCATTGTGACTCGTTGTGGCAGCGTCGTTTAAACTGCGCGGGCCGACGAGAGAAACCTAGCATTGGTGGATTGGAGAGTAGCCAATCGGGAGTCCGGGTCCACCTATATTTCTAGTCTAATGAGCTAGAGAGTTCTATGAACATCTATTCCCCCATTCGAGAAACATCGGAAGACGAGAGGGTTCCATGTCGAAACATCTCGTTCATGGACCTGGAAATTTCCATCTACTCGCCTATAAATATGTGGTGAGGACGGAGAACTCTCATTTTGAGGGAGGAAAGGAGATTACGAGTATTTG
>JASPKZ010003315.1:0-26115 GCA_030220185.1 Diploptera punctata | reverse complement strand
GTCAGGGAAAATCTAAGGCCCAAACGGTCCCCAAATCAATGGAAACGCAATCACACCATTCATCTCATCTTAGGTTAGCTTAGATTAGGACCCTCCTGGCGCAACCATTACATCATCATCACCAATCATATCATCGGGACAACGTAACCCCACCTTCAAGGCGCCCCAACCTCAAAAGTGGGTACAAGTATGCCATGCACGGAGGACAGAAACGGAATGCCGAAAGACAACCTGGGACATTTGAAAAAAAATAAATAAAAAAAAAATAATACATTCTAAAAACAGTAAGTACAGTCAACCACACAGTGCCATTGCAAAAACAATTACATACAAGATATCCAAGACATGTTTGTGTTGCAAACATAATAATCACCAATTGCACAATAACAGACAGCTGGTTAATCTGATGGTTGGTTGATCCGGGCTGGTTAGGCTAACAACAACAACAATGTATTAATGAAGATTTTTTAGGTTCCATCATTTGTCTCCCCTGTAGGTTGGGAGTTCTTAAAAATATGTAACACCTTGGTTTGTCAACGCGAGGTCTACTGTTTATTCCTGCCTCTAAGCCAGAGGGTTGCGGGTATAAAAACCAAGCTGGGATGTTGGATTTTTAGGATGAAAAATCAGGAACAGTCCTCCAGGAAGGACTTTAAGCCAAGTTCGTAATAAAAGACCTAAGCATGATAAAAGAGGCCTCTAAGAAAAATTTAACGACCTTATCATCCATTGTAATAATTAGTTGCCTACAAGTGTCTTTGGTCGGTGGCTAACCTCAGCCACTCATGCACAATGTAGGGAATACCAGATTAAATTTGTCTGGTTAATAAACTCCCCACTCTCCTCACAGGGAACAAACGGGGCTCAATCACATCACAACAACCTATTTTGAGCAAACAGAAGAAAAGTCTTACTTCTATCATATAATTAAATGCGCCCACCGCGGTGGTCTTGAGGTAGCGTGCTGCCTTGTCACGCAGCGGGCCCGGTTCGATCCCCGTCGGGGCAGTTTTTCTGGGGAGGTTTATATCGGGGTTTCCTCACCTGTGACAAATGTCAGGAAAATTTAAGGCCCAAACGGTCTCAGAATCATATGGCAATCATCTTTTCATATCATCCTTACATTTCATTATCAGCATCACCTTCACCGGTGTGGAAAACAAACGGGAACTACCACACCTACACATTCCCTATAAAGCTGCAAGCATAGCATGAAAATGCTATGATTGCAGTGAAGAACCTACCTCGGCAGAATTACATGATGGATAATTAAATGATAATAAATATGCTCTATTAAAGTATTATCATAAATTAACTACTAACTCACTGCCCTCAAACATATGTTCATAGCTCTCCATACTCCCTATCCGAGCAAGTTTTCCAATCATCCCCTGTATATCAACTCCCCTAAAATATGGATAATGTTAATCTCCCACCACACTTCTGATTTTCTACAAGAAGCTCCAATGCACCTCTTCCATTCCCCATTTGTGCCACATGTCCTGCCCCAGTCTACAAGACTTAACTGTTACTATATCTGGCATCATATAAAGACCGTGTAATCACATGTTATGCTAACCTTCTCCATTCACCTGCTGTTCAATCTCTCGTTTGGTCAAAACGTTTTCCTAAAAACTTTATTCTCAAACAATTTAAGATGTTGTGATTCAAAAAAAAAATATGGGATAAATAATAAGGTGAATCCAGAGTCATTTTATCTCAACTTATTGTGTTCTATTTGAACATGTTTCGGTATAAAGCATGGTATACCCATCATAGCTTTTCCAGACTGTTGAATTTTACATTGTTGGCCCTGAATGTTGGCACCCATTCCATCTTTTTGCTAACCAAAGACCTGTATATCAATTCCCCCCCCCCCTGGGAATATCAAAATTAATAATCAAGATACACATAAGAAGAACAAAAGTAGATTATGAATTTTGAAATTCCGGGTAAAAATATTTTATTTACAAGTTCTTCAGTCAGTCAAAAGATGGAGCAGGAGCCGACATCCAGGGCCAACAACATACAACTTTTAACAGTCTGACACAAGCTGACGATGGTAGACAAAAGTACCGAAACACGTTCAAATAACCAACCAAGTTATGAGGTAAGATGATTCCGGACTCATCTTATTTATTAAGAAGATCCTCATAATATACTTACCTAATGTAATTTATTAAAATATGGAATATGTGTAATGACCAATATTTCTCTTTTCTATTAGACTGTATAATTAAATTAAGTTCATAATTACTAAAGTTTGTTGTAATGCATTTTCTTTTTCCTGATTGACCTCAACAAAAAGATATTTTGGAAAATGTCATAAAATTATTAAGTAATAGCCAGAAACAGAATTTTTTATGATTCTTCTATACAGCTACTCTATTCAGCACTTCGTTGTCAATACAGACCCAAACAGCACAGTAACCATGAATAAATTATGTATAGTCTGTATTAAGAGTTATCAATTCCATATTAAGCAGGAGATTTAGGTCAATATAAAAGATATTTAGAATTATTTTACTAAATAACATTAATATAAGTAAAATTTTATTAAAAAATCTTGCATAGAAAAATTTAGTTAATGAAGTAGATGAAAGACTATTCTTCTCATGACAGTAAAATGCCTCTTCCAGTTAGAAAAAAATTGCCTCTTCCTGTCAATGTTGCCAACACAACCTTTTGAAATTGAAATTTGTAATGAGATATATCTCCGCAAATTAACATCCTTCTTTGACAAGAATAATCGATTCAACAATGTAATGATCGATATTGTACAGCAAGAAATGCCCCCCCCCAAAAAAAAGAAAGAATGGTTGTTCTAAAAATGTATTAAAATGTTGTATAATGAATCTGCATTATTGTTAATAGTTATTTCTCATACAATCATTTGTTATCTGATTTCTCCCAAGCCCAAAGATATTTCACAATAAAGATATTGCTATTTATAACTATACAGCCAGCTTAGAAATCGCCGGCAAGTGAGATCAGAATATTATATAACCCCCACATTTGGTAAATATTAACATTATCATTATTTTTAGCTTCTGAGCTGTATTATTCGTTAAATAGTCACTCCAAATGCAATGTAAGGTTGAGTATTTCATTAGACAAACCAATGGTGACTTTGTTGCTCGTGATTTTTTCAGGAAAACACAACCTCTGGTTAGATTACGTTTGATAATAGCTTTTATACATTGTTTGTATAAATTAAGAAATTAAAATATTTGTAAAATGTTCAAAATTTCAGTCTTTCTCTACTAACAATCAGGATAAGGAAGCAATCCCAAGTAATGGCAGGAAAGTTTGTTATGTGGCATCCCTATAAAAGATAGATGCCCAAATAAAAATATGCATAGGAAATATAGACATTACATAGATAAAAGATAGATAATTATTTTAAATAAAAAGTTAGAAAATATTTTAAATAAGATATGAGAGAAAATAACTTCATACTATTTTGAGTACAGTGATTAAGATTTTATACAATTAACTAAACATTCAACTTTGATAAATTCTTTTTCAAGTACAGGATAGTATTTGAAAAGTATCAGTCATTAAACAATGCCTATCTAGTTGGTCTTCCCGGCTCTAAAATTCTCTTAATAAGAAAGAATAAACTATGAAGATCAATAAAATGTTATAAAACACTAGGACCAAGCTCATTACTTATAACTAATGCTGCTAGGGCCAGGGCAGCCAACCAAAAAAAGCTCACACGTCCTTGGCACTCACAATGCTTCTCTGCAAAAAATTTCAAGGTAGGTTTCGGCATGCAACAGTTGACAGTTTCTATGTCAGTCCAGGTACAATTTTATTACTTTAAAATTATAATTTTCCTAAATGTAATAGTTTTTTTTTCTCTCTCTCTAGAAGGCTTACTAGCAGCTACTGGCCCCACATACACATGTACCATTTTCAAAGGTGGACAATCCCCCCAACCAGTAGAGGGATCACATGTGGTCAGCATGACAAAATCCTCCGTTCGTATAGCTTGGTTTCCTCAACCTGCAGCCACTACTTATTGTAGGTACCCAAATTCCTCATGATGCTGGGTGGGCAACAGTTCCATACTTGCCAAAATTCCATGAGAAAATTAACTTTCCCATAGGGACTTGAACCACTCAGCTCCCTTAGCTCTGTACATTTTAATAGCTGTTGGCATGAAAATTCGTAAAAATGTTAAAAAGATAGGAAATGTTTCAAAAAATAATTTGGGTTATTCGAGAATTTAAAGAAATGTGGATGCTAAACGAATACAGAGCAGTCTATGGTATTCCCTAAAAAACTCAATGGCAAACAGGTCCAGCATTCAATGCTTGTCATTCCTACTGAATGGTGTGCACTAGTGGGCTATTAAAGTTATAGTAATTATATTATTTAACTAATCTTAAGGGCACCTAGTGCTTATTTGGATTCAAAAAAATTGTTTTTTTTCTTTTTGCTTAAAAAATCCAGGAAGGTCTATTTTATTAATGTGTACAAACATTATTTTGTCGATTTAGGACATTTAAACCCACAAAAATTTATTTTTAAAAATGGCATCTCTGTGTTCTGTTAATGTGTACACTTTTTTTTTTTTTGCATTTTCCCAGAACTTGTATTTTTGCTTATTTTGGTACACTTTTCTCTGAACTATGAAATTAAAATAGGAAAATAATTTTTTGGCATGGCTATGCAGTATAAAAAGCTCTATAATAAAATGTAAATTTATCTTTGTGCTATTGATAGTGCACAAATTTTTAACAAAAAAAAAGTTTGGTCTGAATTTTTTTTTAAAATAAATCACAATCCATATCTGAACACAAGCAAACATTATTGTCAAATGAACTGTAGACAATAACATACTAAATTTTGGAAACAATTGGATAAGTAGTTTTTGAGAAAATTGTACGAAGACAATACTTTTAAGAAGTTGGATTTTTTATTTTCAT
Source organism: Diploptera punctata (assembly GCA_030220185.1). Lineage (NCBI taxonomy): Eukaryota > Metazoa > Arthropoda > Insecta > Blattodea > Blaberidae > Diploptera > Diploptera punctata. The sequence goes on along the minus strand of JASPKZ010003315.1, from coordinate 21,178 downwards.
TTTTTGTATTTTAAATTACTCATGGAGAAATACATCTAAAAATTAACCAGAGTGTCATTATGTTCGGAAGACTTGTTTAATTAGTGACATAATTTTCATGCATATAACTTATGAACAAGCTGAAGAAAATATTTTTGTATGTTGCATATTTTTAAACCAAACTGCAAGGAAATTAGTACCGGGTAACCTTAAAGATAGGTAACGCGTGAAGAGGCAGGGACAGAGAGAGAAAGAAAGACTGACTGTAATGATGTTTTTATTATTGATTTAACATTTCTCACTGAAAGATAAATATATTTGAAGAGAAAAATTTTCACCTAGACCGAGACTCGAACCCGGGACCTTTGGCTTGCGGGGCCAAATGCTCTACCAACTGAGCCATTTGCAAAGATAGAAGCAATGGTTTTCAAAAGCATTTGGCAAAAGGGAATTACAACGTATATAAGAGAAAAATTTGCGCCTAGATCGCAACTCGCTTCGGTAGCTCAGTTGGTAGAGCATTTGGCCCGGCAAGCCAAAGGTCCCGGTTTCGAATCTCGGTCTAGGCAAAAAATTTTCTCTTCAAATACTGACTGTAATGTCTGACTGCAGCAGGTCCCATACAATAGGAATGACAATTGCTGAATAAGGCCTGCTTGCCATCGAGTGCCATAGATTTCTCTGTATAATAAAGTTAGATAAAGAATCACCTGATCAATTTTCCTCTTCTAATTTCAGGAGACAAGATAAGCAGGAAGAACTGGTTGTTGAATGGAAAATCTCAGGTGGCAGGATGTAAGAGATGTCATGGGATTTTGAAATGCATCTGATTGCTTGTCATTTCCCTCAGTTTCATCAAAATCACTGTCTTTTGTACAAAAATTCACAATCTTCTTAGACAAATTCGCCACATACTCTTAGAATAAAGGAAGTGTGTTTCTTTATCAAATCTTGTGAAACAAAAAAAACAGTAAAGTATGTAATTTCTTTCTTTCAATGAAACGCCTAGAACAATTAATTCATTTCTTTCTTTGTCTTTAGACATACTGCATTATTAAATGATTATTTTCAAGCCATCTTTATGATGCTATCATGATTACGGCATTTCTTTTTTCAAGGGGCATGTGTGTCATCCAAAATAATAGTTATCCCAATAGACATTCTCATGAAATATCCTACTACAATATATGGTTGGTATCTAATGTCGAGCACTTGATAATGAAATCATTCGCTCTCTTGCACTCCAATATTTAGCAGAAAGGCTGGCTCTCTTCTACAAAAGCTGGACAACGGGAGGAAATGGTTTCTTTCCATATCTTCATTTAAATTGCAAAAAGGGCATTTAGGTGAATCTGTTATGCCAATTCTGTGTAGGTGTTTATTTCAAGCAGTCATGTCCCGTTAGCAGTCTGAATGTTGCTACTGCAGATTTTCTTTGTAATGTAGTAATGTCATAAGCTTGTAGATTTTCCCATTCCTTTCCAGATGTTTTGGTGGTGTATTCTTCTCTAAGTTTATTGATGTATTTATTTGAGATAATTCTTTTGATAGAGTGAAAGGAAACTGGAACAGAAGTTGGGCTTGAAACAATTTTGCTACCCTTCTTGGCTAGAAAATCGGCTATTTCATTGCCTGTCACTCCACAATGGGCCGGAATCCATTGAAGTACAACTTTTTTATGTAGAACGGGATAAAGGTTTAATTTTTTCTTTTGTGACATTCGATAATTTTGATGCTTTTGGGTGTTGTGTCTCGTGTTATAGCAAGAATGGCTGCTTTGGAGTCACATAGAATTACAACTTTTGTAAATTTTTGGATGTGATATAAAAGATTTTGTAAACTTAAGAAAACTGCTAGAATTTCGCCATCAAAGTTTTGTTGGAATTTGTGTTTAGTTTACGATAAAAGGAAAAAAGTGGACATACTGCACCAGCACCAGTGCCACCATCATTTGGTAGGCTGGAGCCATCTGTAAAAATATGTATCCATTCAGGAGCTGGGTATCTTAGATTTATCATTTCCAGTGACATTTGTTTTAAAATATATGGAGGAGTTTTCAGATTTCTTGATGTCTTCTGTTAAATGAAGGTTATATTCGATTTCCAAAAATTCTAGAGGGTTGTTTCTCATCTGCATATTTTCTTTTGAATGTGGAAGTTGCAATTTCTGTTTGATTTCTTGTACAATGCTTAGGAAGCTTTGCTGAGATTTTAAACATACTTGTGGTTTTCTTTGGGTCCAGTTATTATGGGGTAGCCTTAAAAATTTTTCATACTGTGTGACTGCTGTTTTCTCAATTTCAGATGCTATGTTGGGGTTATTTGTTAAGATTTGCATGGCAGTGATTGGTGTTGTTTTAACGGCTCCTGTTATCAGACGGAGATTTGGTTCTGCAATTTATTAAGTTTTTCCACTTAGTAGTTACTAGGATTTCTTCACAATATTGAAGTACAGGTTTTATGTACATTTGGTAGAAGGTGTTTAGGGTTTGTGTGTTGCAACCCCACTTTTTCCCTGCTAATCGTTTTAATAATGGTAACCTTGTTTCTATCTTTGTACATATATTCTCCATGTGTTTCTTCCATGTTAATTTTGTGTCCAGAGTTATTCCTAAATATTTTGCTTCATGTGTTTGAGTTAATAATTCACCCTCCCATTTCAGAGTGATGGGTAGTGGTTTCTTTCTTAATGTAAATAGTTGATAATTTGTTTTCGCTATATTTATCTTCATTAAGTTCTGGGATGTCCAATTCTCTAACTGTATTAGTGATTGTTGGGCTATGGTTATTAATTGTTGACTTTGGTTTTTCGGTTTGGAGACCCATATTACAACATCATCAGCAAAAGTAGGGTTTTCGTTTCGAGCTTTCTATATGCTTAGGTAGATCATTAATGTAGATATTGAAGAGAATGTTACTGAGTACAGAACCCTGTGTGGTAAACCTCGATGTGTGTTTGTTGGTATTTAGAGAGGTGACTATTATACTTTGTAGCGATGAACCGTTGGATGAGAAAATTGCTGATCCAGAGTAGCATATTCCCTTGAATGCCTAAAGTCTGCATTTTTTCTAATAATTTATATCTCCAAATAGAGTCATATGCTCCTTGGAAATCAACAAACATTGCCAGAGTGTCTTCTTTTCTGTTGAAAACTGTCTTTAATAGCTTGACTTAGGTGTACAATTTGTTGATTTGTTGATTGTAATTCTCTAAATCCAGCTTGATTGGGTGAAAGTAAATTATTGGTTTCTAAATACCAATTTAATCGATTTGAAATCATTTTTTCCATAGTTTTAACAATTACACTAGTTAGTGCTATTGGGCGATAATTTGAAAAAGTATTTGTTGATTTTTTTGTTTTCGAAATAGGTATTATAATAGCTTTTTTCCAATCATCAGGAAACTTTGTGTTCCAAGAAAGATTATAAAGGGAGAGCAATTGAGTTTTGGCTTTATTGCCAAGGTGTTTGAGAACTACTACAATATATTGGTAATACTGTAGACACAGGCATAATTTAACTGGTGATATATGTACTGAAAATTCAAAAAACCTGAAATATCTAAATACTAGTATATCGATAAAATGTTAATAGCTGTTATTGTATACTGAAGCATGAAGTCTGAAAAAAAATTATATTTAAAATTTCAGTTATCTCACTTACCATATTTCATGGACTATAAGACATACTTTTTTCTTCGAAAAATTGCCTCCAAAATTCAGGTGTGTCTTATACTCAAAATTATTATAAAATGTCCAGTGTTTGATTTAAAATTCCCGCCAGTCTTAAAAATGACCATGTATTCAATGCCGCAGGAAATCTATCTCTATCTGGCAACATTGGATTCAATTGGCAGCAGCAGTGCACCGATGCGACGAACATGAGTTGCAGGGATTCACAAGACTGCTAACACTGTCTCCCTCCCGCCCTGACATCACAAACCCAGAACACTGTCTAGCCTATGGAAGTGTCAATGCAGTCTACGATGCCAGTGAACTTGAACAAATGGATGATTGATCAAACCCAACACGAATTCATTCCGAAGGGAGCTTTAAAAACGACATATAATCTCAAACAAGTGTGTCAGTGGATAAAAAAGTCATGGTCTAGAGTGAGAGAAGACATTATTGTTAAATCTTTCAAGATGTGTGACATAAGTAATGCTCACGATGGCAGTGAAGATTATCTTATATATGAAAGGACAATGATGACGACGAAGAGGAAGAAGAAAGTTCAGATGACGATTTTCAGGGATTTAAAAATCAGAATGGTTTTATAAACTAAGATTTTTTTAGTCTGACTTTGCAATCTAATAATTAAAATGTTAATTTTTAAAAAACTGCTTAAAAATTAAGGTGCGTCTTATAGTCTGTAGAATGCTGTATATAATCCTGCATAACATAACTACAACTCTATACGAACTAATATTATAATCACATTTACTCAAAGTATTACATCAAATTAAAACATTGACTTAATTCAGCATTAGTAAATCAGAAACCAAGCCAGAGAGAGCAAGGAATGAGGTAGCTAAATTGCATTTCATAATACACAAAATGAGTAGACATCAGATCGGAAATAAGATTAGCATTATATTTCTCCCAATATATTATTTATCAATTTCATCATATCCAAAAACGCTTTCCCAATCCATTATGTGTAAATATCTTTCTTCCCACATAAAATGTTACCTCCAAACGAATGTTACTATAATTTTGAAAACATTTGCCTAAAATAAAATGTATTAATTTTCTAGATTGTACGTTACAGCAAAATAACAATGTACCAGAAATAACATTGTTAGCTGAGAGGAAATTGTTCTTAAATGAAAACATTTAGCCATACTATAGGCAAGATTTCAAAACTGAAAATAAGTAAACAATAGCCAAAATACTGGCATTTTAGTTGGAAAAGTGAGTGTACAGCTACTGCAGAATTCAAGTTAGCAAACTAATGCTATCATAAAAGAAAGGTAATACAATCTAGCACTGAACAAGAAAAATGTTAGTGTGGAAATAGTTCAACATAGATCCCAAGGTCACATCCATCCAGATCTGTCAAAATGTGTTATCCAGGGTTGTTTTAGAGTTAACTCACAGAAAGATGCAGATTGAAAAAAATATTACATCATGAATGATATGTCCACTGACATATATATATATATATATATATATATATATATAAAGTTCAAACAAATTTATTAGTATATAGATTTACTCTCTATATTGATGACATAATATGTGATCAATGTGGATTTAGACACAATAGGTCTGCAATATATCAGATATTTAGTATAAGATAGATTTTTTAAAGAAAAGAAATGGAAATATGATTGAATTGTACATCAAACTACATGTAGATCTCAGAAATGCATATGATCAATTAAGAGGGAGAAGTTGTACAGTATCCTCATGGAATTTGGAATTCCTAAAAAGTTAAGACTTAATCAGATGTGTAAATATGACACAAATAATAGGGTGTGTGTGGGAAACAGTTTACAGATACTTTTGAAATTTACATTGGGTTAAAAGTAAGGAGATGCACTCTCCTCTACTGTTCAATTTTATACTAGAGCATGCCATCAAATCTTTATATGATAAAGAAAGCATTGAACTCAATGATATTAATAAGCTGTTGGTATAAGCTGATGATCTAGTATTATTAGGTGATACTGAATAAATATTACAAGCAAATTACACACATTCTATTAAATAACACTAATATACTGGCGCTGGAAGTAAATATCAATAAAAATAATTATACTGTCACCTAGAAATACATTATATAATGAAAATGGACAGTTAATAACAACAAGGGGAATTTTGAAGAAGTGGTTGAATTCAAACACCTAGGAATAATAATTCATGCATACTATTATGCATTACAGAAACTCTTGATGTCCCAACTCCTTTCAAAAAACAAACTGAAAATATGTAAAACTATTATTCTACCAGTTATATTATATGGATGCAAAACATGGACTCTTGCTTTAAGGGAGGAAAGCAGATTACGAGTATTTGAGAATAAAGTTCTTAGGAAAATGTTTGGACCAAAGAGAGATGAATAGACAGGTGAATGGAGAAGACTTCATAACAGTGAACTACATGGTCTTTATAGGAAGACAGATATAATAAGAACAGTTTAAGTCTCATAGATTGTGATGGGCAGGACAATGTGGCACAAATTGGGAATGAAAGACATGCATAGAAGCTTCTTGTAGGAAAACCAGAGGGAAAACACCCAGTTTGCAGACCAAGAATGAGGTGAGAGAATAAACATTAACTATGATTTGAGGGAAGTAGAATATATAGGGAATGATTGGAAAACATTTGTTCAGGATAGAGATGTATGGAGAGCTTATGTCTGCATGGCCATGAACCTATGAGTTCGATAGTGCCAGTGAGTTAGCTAGGAACAATAATTCATTACAAACAGGAACAAGGTGCAGAAAGAAATTAAACATAGGCTCAACTTTGGAAATTCATATTATTATGCATTACAGGGACTCTTGTCATCACAACTTCTCTCAAAAAGAGTTAAACTGGAAATATATAAAACGATTATTCTTCCAGGTATGTTATATGGATTCAAAACATGGTACCCTTCTTTAAGAGAGGAGAAAAGTTTACGAGAATGGGAGAATAAAGTTCTTAGAAAAAAAAATTGACCAAAGAAAGCCAAAGAGCCAGGTGAATCAATAAGGCTACATTATAATAACTACATGATCTTTATGGAAAATTAGTTGTTATAACAATCATTTAATCTCGTGGATGAATGGGGAATGAAAGAAAGGCATGGGAACTTCATTTAGGAAAATCTGAGGGAAAGTGTTCAATAGGTAACTCAGAATGAGGCACGAGATTTACATTAACTAGAAATTTGAGGGAGATGAATTATACAAGGGATGATTGGAAAATATTAGCTCAGGATAGAAATGGAGAGTTTATGTCTGCACAGCCATGAACCATAAGGCAAGTGAATTAATTAGTTATATTATGCTGAAATGTGAAAATAGGTTGTATCTAATGGTTTTATTTCAGGAAGTAATATTTTGAGGTTCTTTTAATCAAGTTTTTCGAGACTGGAAACATCTTACCACAAATTAATTTTGAGGTAAGATGTTTCCAATCTCAAAAAAACTTGATTAAAATAGATACTTGATTTAGCAGTCCTCAACTAAATTAAACTTCTATTTAGAGATACTTTTTTTATTTGAACAAGTTTTACAACCTGCATTTTTACTCTGTGGGTATATCGCAGGATATTTAGTTTACACTTTATATGTTTTACAATTAATGTCAAGTGGTTAAAGCTATGAAATACCGAATAGAATGCAGAAGATGAAATATGATTTTGAAAGGCTTTCTTAGTTTTAACCACTTGACAAGTTTCTTAAACAGAAGTTTAATTTAATTGAGGACTACTGCTTAATCAGGTATCTATTTTAATAAGAATTAAATGAATCGTGAATTCTTCTTACCTCATACTTCTATGTTTTTTTTAAACACAGCACTGCAGTATCAGCGACCACTGTCACCATCTTCAGCTGTTTTCACGACTCAGTCGTGACAATGGTCGCTGATACTGCAGTGCTGTGTTTAAAAAAACATAGAAGTATGAGGTAAGAAGAATTCACGATTCATTTAATTGTTATTAATAAAACCTCATAATGTTAAAAATTCCCAAATTTATTATATAAATCCATTTTAATATTTTAACTTTATACTGCAAACAGTGTCTTACAATAAATTTTAGAAGTATTGATTAATTAGTTAGTTATAAAATGTTTTGGACATGTTCAACAAATAATAATCAGTGAATAGTCATGAGAATTACCAGGAAAAAAAGAAGAAAAAAAAACAAAGTTGCAGAAGGAGAACCAGATTTATATGGATCAATGATGTAAAAGAAGACCTATAGCAACTGGGAATGAAAAGATGGAAGATTGGAATGAGTGGACATGTTATTGAAGAAGCTGAGGCCAGACTTAAAGAGCTATAATGATAAATAAGAAGAATATGAATAAGTTAGAGTATTAAAAAACTTTCAAGCTATTTTAAAATTATTATCCCAATGTATAACAATTTTCGTTAATGCTACTTCTTAATAATATTTCAATAGGAATTACTAACCTGAACCTGACTAACCCATTTCCATAGACATGCTGTCTCTCTCCTTGATAAGTTGAGCCATTTTCTTGTTCTTGTCCTCTACCTCTGCCCACAGTCGCTGTAACCATGCCGACAAATAACTACGTCAAAACTACTTATTACAATGCATGCTATCTCTCTCAATTCTTCCCCATTATACAAACTAATATGTTACAAAGCAAGATCAATGCATGGAGATTCAAGATAAAAATAGCAATACCTCCCACTAAGCAAAACATAAGTACAAAAATAGATACAGTTTTCAAGTCTCATTTCATATTTTGTCATTGAGAAACATGTATGGAAATTTAATATTTATAAAGAGTCTAGGCTAATGTTTGGAAACACAATACTGTGAAACCTCTTTCCACCGACCAGCAAAAATGTCCTAGAAAAGTAAACATCTAAGAGGGTATTTAACTTTTATAGGAATTAATCACTATGAGGTTTAATTTATGGTGAAATTAAATGTTTCTTACCTCTCCTCATACAAATTTTCTAAGCAGATCGCAATTTCAAGACCACAAAGGTCTCATCTTCAGCACTTTCTTGGCGACTGATGTTATGTCGATCGGAAGAAACTCTTCTTCTTCCCTCTGTTGGTGGACCAATGAACCTCTGAATCAGGTCAAAATTTGCAGGAATTTCAAAGTTCATAAGTTTTCTTTTGTTTTTTCCTGAATGTGGATCTTTTCCCAAATCGTGAGTTCCTTTTGTTGTCTATTTTGTTTAATTAGACTGGCTTTTGATTCAATTAAATGTTTTTCGGACGCAAGCATGAGCAGCTACTGCTGATTTTTTCCACTTCTCCATTTTTGATGTTCTTTCACCTTGTTTTCAAATTTCTTTTTGTTTTTGGCAATATAAATTTTGTCACAATCACTGCATTTGATCTTATAAATTCCTGATTTGTTTTTCGTTTTCAATTTTTTCATTTTTATAAGATTCAAATGCAGTGATTGTGTGAACAAAATTTTAATTGCAAAAACAAAAAGAAATTTGAAAACAAGGGTGAAAGAAACATCTTAGAAACATCAAAAATGGAGAAGTGGAAAAGTCAGCAGTAGCTGCTCATGCTTGGGTCCGAAAACATTTAATTGAATCAAAAGCCAGTCTAATTAAACAAATAGACAAACAAAGGAACTCATGGTTTGGGAAAAAGGTGGTACATTCAGAAAAACAAAGGAAAACTTATGAACTTCGAAATTCCCGCAAATTTTGACCTGATCCAGAGTTCATCAGTCCACCAACAGAGGGAAGAAGAAGAGGTTCTTCCGATCGACATAACACCAATTGCCAACAAAGTTCTGATGATGAGACAGTTTATAGTCTCGAAATCGCGATCAACTTAGAAAATATAGATGAGGAGAGGTAAGAAACATTTAATTTCATCTAAGAGGGTATCTTATAGGTGATCTACTAAGTATTATCCTAAATGTAAGTTTCACCTTTGTATGTTTTCATTATTAATTTAACACTTCTCATTGAAGGATAAATTATATTTGAAGAGAATAATTATACACTCAGACTGCAGTTTGAACCTAGAACCTTTGGCTTTCTAGGTTTATGCTCTACCATTCTCTATCTGAGAAACTCCAATCTAATTCCCAATCGCCGAATGCTATGAGCATTTGCTCGATCACGCAAATGGCGGCTTCTTGTTTAAGAATACATTTCCTGGGAATTTAAACACTACTTTATAAAGCCAATGAGGCTTCTTTTGATGTTCTCATTATTAATTTAACACTTCTCACTGAAGGATAAATTATATTTGAAGAGAAAAATTATACGCTCAGACTGGGGTTTGAACTCAGGACCATTGGCTTTCTAGGTCTTCAGAGAATGAACAGTGTATTTTTTGTGTTTAGATTGGAGTTTCTCAGGTAGCTCAGTGGTACAGCATTGGCCTAGAAAGCCAAAGGTCCCTGGTTCAAACCGCAGTCTGAGCATATATTTTTCTCTTCAAATATAATTGACCTTTGTACTCTAACTTCAAAGTGTTACCATCTGAAAATAATTAATTAAAAGCACATTATTAATACAGATGTGTTCAGGTAAGATATAATAATTTTAATGAGTTCAGATTATACATACCAACTTAATTATCTTTTAAATATTTACAAAATTGAAGACTATGACAAATCTTTTACACACTGACTTAGATTTTCATATTCATTAGGTTAATGTCGGCATACACTTAGAGTATTTCACTGTCAATAATGTTTAAGTTTTTTGATTGATTATTAGAATGGAAAAAAACAGTAAATAGTGGAATTTCAATAACTAAGAATAAAATAATTCAAACAATATTATATGCTGATGATCAAATAATATTATCAGATTCCGAAGATAGCTTACAAATAGCAGCGTATCAATTATTCAAAATTGCCAGCAAATATAAAATGAAAATCTCCACTTCAAAATCCAAAACAATGGCAATGTGCAGAAAAAACATACAACGGGTGAAAATTGAGATTGATGGAAAAATTATAGAACAAGTGTCAGATTTCTCTTACTTAGGAAGTGTATTTGCAGAGTATAAGAGTAACATTGATTCAAAATTACAAAAATATAATAAAATGAATGGGGTAGATACGAAGACATTTTGGTAAACAGATGAGGACAGAGACAAAACTAAGATTACATAACATCACATCAAAAGCTGCTCTAAAATACGGAAGTAAAATTTGGATTTTAAATAAAAAAACTCATAAACTTCAAGTAGGCCAAATGCGCTTCTTACGATTATTGTTAGGAGTTAATAGACTGGATCACCAAAGGAACACTATTATCAGAGGAAAACTTGGAGTAACAAGTTTAAATGAAGATATACAAAGATACCAACAAGAATGGAAAAATCATCTGAGGAGAATGGCAAGAAAATAGATTCCAAAATTGGCATTCCAATATATCCCAACTGGACATAGGGACCAAGGAATACCAAAACATCAGTGGAAAGATCAAGACCATCTTCGCTAGGTTTACCGTACAGGCCACATGGCCTAAAACGAATTTGTTGATGATGATGATATTATTTAGGACCACGAGGACTCCTCTAGCAGTAAGTTTGGAATTCTATTGTTAATTCTTCAAGAGATGCCATTAAAAGACGATTGTTGGGGATAAGCAATAACAAATACATACTGTACACATGTAAAAAAAAATGTCAACATAATGAAAGGGAGATTTTTAAATAGGAAAACTTATTAATGCCTTCATTCGTGATTGCATTAATAGATTACATAGCTAAAGGTGTATTGGGCTATAGGATTAAATAACTGTTTCTCACTCCCTGAAGGACAATAAATGCAGCCTTCATTGGGCTTAGTATATATATATATATGAGCAAGTAGTCATCTTAAAGGGAAATTAAACATTTATAAAATGGTGAAAAGCATGGCCATCTCATAGAGGATCAAATATATTAGAACTATGAGAATAATATTCCGTGCCATTAAAAGCGTTCAGGAACACATGTAGTCATCTGGAGAAGTTTCATTGCATTACATTTTTATTTATTGGTATATGCAATGTCCACCGCTGTGGTCTCGAGGTAGCGTGCTGCCTTGTCACGCAGCGGGCCCAGGTTCGATCCCCGTCGGGGCAGTTTTTCTGGGTGAGGTTTTTATCGGGGTTTTCCTCACCTGTAAGACAATGTCAGGAAAACTTTAAGGCCCAAACGGTCCCCGAAATCATATGGCCATCATCATCATCCTTATCATTATCATCATCATCCTTCACCGGTGTGGAAAGCAACGGGAAGCTACCACACCTACACAATTCCCTAGTAAAGCTGCAAGCATAGCATGAAAATGCTATGATTGCAGTGAAGGACCTGCCTTCGGGCAGAATTACTATGGATGGTATATGCAATAATTCTCTGGCATTTCTTATGTGTATAATTTAATTCCATATTGTATTCTTTTACTAAGGACCATATATTCTGGAAACACACACAAACACACATACGTGCACATGCATGCACAAACACATGCAAGCACACACACATACACTAAATCTCTTGAACATCATGATCATCATCAGATATTACTACTTATGTGAGGGTCATCTAAGAGTTAGGCCTCCTCCATTAAATCTTGTCATGTTACTGGATTTGTTTCCAATTATAACCCTTCTTTTCTAGGTCCATTTTAATTTGACACAGCCGTCTGGTGCTGTGTCTTCACAGGTTTGTGGCACATCATCCCCATAAAGTTAAGGCTGACAGAATTGGTACCACAAACATAATTACTTAGGTAATCAATAGAATTCACTATATTTAAACATTGCCATATTTCCTCATGTAATTTGCGCCCCTGTATATTTTGTGCACTCTATTTTTTTAAGGGATGTAGGACCTACATTTTCTTTCAGTTGTAGTAGGAATTTTCCTTCCCTGAATTCCATTTGCCAATTCTTAAATTCCAATGTAGGTCATTTACTAGTAACTGAACTACCTGCTTAAAAAAAAAATTAATTCCCGCTACTTTAACAATGCTTGACCTTAGTACAGACAAATTTTAGAAAAGTAAGTACTAGTATTTCGGTTGACTTTCAACACTTCTAATGTGCACTTGCAATTATACTGTATTTCAAGATGGGAAAGAATAATAACAATTACACAACATCACATAAATTGAAAGTGATAAGTTTCACGGAACATTTATAATCGTGTCAGCAAAAAGAGAATTCGGAGTTCTTGAATCCAACGTGCATTATTGTAGGAAACAAAAAGACGTGCCTAAATAATGCAAGAAGTGACAGTAGGACATTTTGGTAACCCGAAAACTCGTAAATATCCCACTGTAAGAGATGAACTTTTAATTATTTGAAAAGTTGTGGACAACAATATCGCAGTTAGACATGACATACTTACATGTGCATGTGAAGTTGCTAATTCTCACAACATAAACAATTTACAGTATTTGTATTGTTTCATTTGTATAATAACTATTATTGTTTATAGATTTATTATGGCATGATTATAATTATCATTTGTATAATTCAAGATTACCTACAGTGTTAAGCTATAAATTTATAAGGGCTGCCAAAATTGCTGTATTCTTAATTACTATACTTACCTACCATAATTGAGATAACTTCAGAACAGGACATCTAATTTTAAAAATTCACATATTTTACGCTACCCAACTTTTTAGTGATCAAAGTAAATTAAAAAGTGCGCAAATTACGCAGGCAAATATAGTATATTTTTAATTAACATTTTCCAAAACTGGACATAGTTTTAATTTAGAAAGAAACATTAACGTTCGCACCAAGATTTGAACCCCACGATCTCTGACTATGTGTCAGTGCAATACTGATTATGCCATCTGAACCTTGATATGAACGTCAACAATTCTTTTCACTTATATACTTCTCTCTCATCAGAAGGCCGGTAGCCATCATTACCATCTGCGCCATCTAACGACTTCTAAGTATTTTTATTGAGAATTTATACATTTCTTTTTAAGCAGTAAAACTTCATATTTAGATGTTATATTTTACATTAACATCTTCCAGAATTGGACATTGGCTTAATTTGAAATCTGAATCTTAATTTTGATCTGATGAAAGAGAATTATATAAATGGAAAGAATTGCTGACTGTTCATATTGGGGTTTGGGATGGTGTAATCAGTATTGCACTGACATGTAGAGCCAGAGATCCGGGGTTCGAATTCCAGTCTGAACTTTAACTTTTCTTTCTCAATTAAAATTAGAATCCACTATAATTATTATGCCACATAGTTCATAACCTATGGTTTGTTCTAACATCCTTACAGCATCATTTCCCTAATAACAGCCATTTATTTATATAGTTACTACACAAAAAAATTAAAGCCCATAAAGGTAGAAAACTTTTCAACAAAAATTATATCACTTGCAAATGCATTACATGCTATCCAGAAAACATAAATTGTGTAAAAAGAAAACAGTTTTTAAATTACATCTGAATCAGATAAATTAAGAACCAGTTATATTTTTTACTATCTCAAATTTATTTTAAATGACAGGCAATATTTAATGTAACATCTAGAATGACTATTTGAAATTATCTCTTCAGAATATAAAATTTCTTCAGAAGAATGATGAAAACAGCAGACCAATACTGTAAAAATAAATTATTAATCTTTGTAATTTTACTTTATTAACAAAGATAAATTAAATTTTATTATGAATCATCAATATAAGGGTTATCACAGAAATAATGCACTGCATATATGCTCCCACACACACCAATGGCCAGGGGATTAATGGTTATAGTTGATTGCAATGCTAGAAATAGATTGTGATGTAACAGAATGACCAATAATGAAAGAGCCAAAATGTGGTGAAGAATCATTACAGTAACAATCTATACATTTTAAACTAGGGTAACAGAGGGGGACCCTTGATAGAGGTCCACTCCAGGGAGTAGGCACCCCTGCCCCTTTTTGTGAGCTCCAGGTCCCACTCGCCCAGTGGGTAGTACCTGGGTAGGGCCCCGTCCACAGGGTTACGTGGGAGAAGAGAAAGTCCCCAAAGCCGTAGTGAAGGCAACTTCTCTAGGAGACGAACACTCCGAAATTCCAGTTCCCTGCTCTCCAGAAAGAGGGGTTTGGCTAGAGGCTGGTAACCTACTACTAGTAAAAAATAACTTACTCATAAACTTCAGCAGAAGAAAAGCCGGATTGATAACCTTATGACGACCACAGCAAGAAAAGTATAAAAAAAGATTTTGGAATACATGACCAGCTTAAAATAGCGACTTGGAATTGTCAGAGGCTTGGGAAGCAAAGAATTCGAACTAATAAAAGAATGAAAAAATAAAAGTATAAATATATTAGCTGCCTCAGAAACAAAGAAAAAATTGAAAGGATCACAAATGATAAGGTGATGTTTTACAGTGGAGTGTAAGTCAGAAAGAAAGAGCGAAAGCAGGAGTGGCGATATTTGTGGATAAGAAATGGGGATCCAAAATAGACACGTATAATTGTGTTAACGAAAGAATAATGACAATGCGATTTAAGCTAGCATAATAGAGGACATATGACAATTATAGCAATATATGCAACCGGAGGAAGGGAGAGATGAAGAAACAAAAACATTTTATACTACTCTACAAAAGGAAATAAATAAGATAAACAAGAACGACATAATTAATATTATTAGGAGACTTTAATGCTAGAGTGGGGAATCAACCAGTGGCAAATGTAATTGGGATCCATGGAGAAAATGTTATAAATAAAAATGGACAAGAATTAAAAACAATTTGCAATTTTTAATGATTTTAAAATAACAAATACATTTTATAAGAAAAAAGATATTCACAAATACACATGGTCAGCACGAGGTTTTCGTTCACTGATAGATTATGTGTTAATCAATAAGAAAGCATCATCATTATTAACAGATACGAGAGTATTTTAGAGGAAGTGACATCTATTCAGATCACTTTTTAGTAATCTCAAAAATAAATATATAGCGAGATGGAAGAAACTAAAAAATACAAATATAGAAATAAAGAGACCACATTCAAAGTATATTTATTACAGAGATAAAAGTATACAAAATCTGTATCAGAATAGGCCTAAATGAACAATTAATATTAAAACCTACTTCCGAAGAAATAAACCGAGAATGGGATAATATAAAAGAAAGCATTGATAAAGCAGCATATGAGGCATTAGGAACAAAATATAAAATATATAATAAGAAGGGTTTTTAGAATATGGAATGAAGAATTAGAGAAGAGATAAAGATAAAAAAAGAGAGGCTTATCACAAATATGTACAGAATAGAACACTAGAATTAAGAGCTGAATACAAACATAAAAGTGCAATAGCTAAAAAGAGAAATTAAAAAAGCACACAAAGTCAGTTGGGATAGATATATAAGCAGACTAGAATATGATATACATGGGCAGCAAAAAATAGCCTATAAAGTAATGAAACATCTAAATAAACAAGAAAAAGATACAATACAGATCAATGCAATTGAGGAGAAACAATGGGAAGAACATATAAAAAATAACTGTGGTATAATGAAAATAAAAAACTAAGGATAAACATATATGAGTGTGAGATAGGAATAGATATGATAACAATGGAAGAATTAGAAGAAGTACTGAAAACAACAAAGAACAGAAAGGCAGCTGGAATAGACGGAATTAATATGGAATTACTTAATAAATATATGGAGGAATTTTTTTTAAACTGAGATTATTACATTTTTTAAATTTATGTTGGAAACAAGCAACAATACCAGAACCTGGACAACAGCAATAGTACAATCTATTTTTAAGAAAAGGAGAACGTAACGACCTGCAACAACTACAGAGGGGATAAGCATTTTAACTGCAGGCTATAAGATATACTCCAAGAATCTTAACTTTTAGGTTTAAAACAAATAGCAGAGGTAATGTTAACAGAAGAACAAAGTGAGTGAGGATTCAGAACCAGAGGGGTTCATGTATGGCTAATATATTTACGATAAAAAGAATTATAAAAAAAAGAAAGAAAATATAAACAAGGAAACACACATAACTTTATTTGCTTTTTGTCAAGGCATTTGATTTAACGTAGACAGAGGAAACTCTGACAATTGTAAAAGAAAAAGAAAATTCCCAAAACACTTCAATAGGCAGCTAATTAAATGAGTGTGTATGGAACAAAAATTTTGTGATAAAAACGAGAAATGAAGTAAGTAACAATAAAATGTCTACTAATCAAGGAGTTGGGTTAAACAAGGAGGCAGTATCTCTCCAGTTTTTATTTAACCTATACATCAAATGATTATAATAGAAAAATGGAACGAAGAGAAACAAATATAAAGGGATATAATTAGAATTAAACACACTACTTGAAAAATTTTATATACGCTGATGACCAGGTAATAATCGCAAATACAGAAGACGAACTCAGAGGATATTTTTAAATAATTATATAGTGGAACAATCTAATCTCAAAATATCCATAGGAAAAAAACTAAGGTTAATGGCATTCCAAGGGAAAAATTCAAATCAGATCGAAACTATTTATAGGAAAAAAATCACAGAATCAGAGTGAACCATCTCAATATCTAGGATGTGACATTTCATTTAATTATGTAATGATATAAATAATAATATAGAAAATTCCAGGGACTATGTGGTACAATAAAACGATCACTAATAATAAAACAACAGAGAGGACCCAATTGAAATTTTATAAAATGTTGGCAGTACCGGTATGCTCTATGGTCAAAGGCTGGTAATAAAAAACAGTCTAAGTAGGATAACGGCAGCAGAAATGAAATTTTTTGATCGTTAAAGGTTGCATAAGGAAGACAGATCATAGCACACAGAAATAAGACGGAACTTGAAATATTTGCAATACTGATAAAATAGATAAATTAGACAAAATATGGATTAGCGGCCCATATAAACAGAATGAATGAAGATGATATCCAAACAATTAACAAATGTACAATCATATTGAACCAAGTTGGTCCCGGGTTATAGTCTCTGGTTTTGAGCGTATAATTTTATTTTGTTCAAAAATGATTTATCCATCATTGAGATGTATGAAATTACTAATAGAAATCGAACGAAATATAAACCTAAAGGCACCCGAGATGTGGGCTAGACCTTAGATA
The DNA here is from genome assembly GCA_030220185.1 of Diploptera punctata. Lineage (NCBI taxonomy): Eukaryota > Metazoa > Arthropoda > Insecta > Blattodea > Blaberidae > Diploptera > Diploptera punctata. Next base: position 3,433 of record JASPKZ010003315.1, on the reverse strand, counting down.
GAAAGACATGGGCTGAAGTCGGAACGGGTCAAAAGACCTAATCATGAATGCAGGCATGTGATGACATTTTCAAACAAAAATAATGTGGTGCCACACCTTTTAAATGCCCAAATTGGAAGATGTTGGTACGACTTTGACCTCATCCGTTTTATATTAAATAAATTCCCGAAGATATAAGGGAATGGAATCTTGGAGAGAGAAAGAAATTTGCTCTTGATCATTTAACAATAATTTCATTACAGATACACACATTGCAAACTAAAACCAGACATACAAGTTTAAAGGAATTATATATGTAACCAAATGATCAACAGTATGGTAAATTTTGAGAATTATGTCGGAGCTTAAATTTATTATATGTAAACTTCAATTGTTAAGAGCAGCCAGGAGAAACTGTACAAACACTAGCTAGCTACATAAATAACTAGTTTTAAAACACTAAAACCAACACGCTTTATTAGGAAACCGAACATAAAAAATTTAAATTAATTTTTACTTTTCCAATATTGCTTGGGATAATGATGAAAGTGGTCAACAAAAAAACATCTCTCAACACCTCTAGAATAAAAGAAGAGTTATCAACCAAAGAAAATCATTTTACCATCAAAAGCGTGGGGTGCTTTTTATTTTTTTACATTTTTTCTTAGAGTCTTTGTTTTCCAATATCTCGTTTATTATCAAATATATTTACTTGATATAGAGCACCCCACGTTTTTGATATTAAAATGATTTTCTTTTTGTTGATAACTCTAGTCTTTATTTTAATATGTGTTGTGAGATGATTATTTTTGTTGACCACTTTAATTTTCATTCATATGTGTGTGTTGGATATTTGAAAATTATTTTTCATTTTTTTAGTTCGGTTCTCTAATAAAGTGTGTTGTGGTTTTAGTTTTTAGAAAATTTTATTTTTTTTTATTTTTAATATTTTACTGAATAAGATAAAATGGTAAATATCTTTAAATTTTGATACATTGGGTTTGTATTTATTAGCTAAAAGTAAATACTCTTCTAAAAAAAAATCCTCCCAGCTGGATTTGAATCCGGCGACCTATGGATTACTGAAATTATATACCACTAGAGTTCCACCGCTCTACCAACTGAGCGATCTTACAACAGATTGACTAAAAAAGTCGACAAGTCCGCACCTATTATGCCAGTTTTTCATTTTTTTTATTTTTTCTGATGACTCTCTGCCAGGATTTTTAGAAAGAAAATATGAATTTATTGTATTGTCATGGGTCCTTTACAAGTATACAAAGTTTCAAGTCGATCCAATGTTTTTAAGTGGTGTGAAAATTCGTGTTCAAAGATTCCGTTACCTAGATACAAAGACATTTTTTTTTTATTTCTGATGATTCTGGCCAGGATTTTAGAAAAAAATGAATTATTGTATTGTCATGGGTCCTTTACAAGTATACAAAAGTTTCAAGTCGATCCAATGATTTTAAGTGGTGTGAGAAAATGTGTTGTTGAATGATTCCGTTACATAGGTAGAATAGAAAAGATACAGGTCAAGCTACTATAAAGTGTGTAAAAATAGCATGTAGTGGAGCATCATGTAAGCAGAGGAAATAAAGGAAAGAGGTTAGAGGAAAATCTATTCTATGGTGGACACTCTCGAACAACCATTATAAGAAAAGTGAACCTATACGGCAACACTTTCAAAAAACCAATAATAACAAGCAGCAAAGGGAAAAGAGGAATAATCAGTATATGGAAGGCAAACGGTAGTATTGGAGGCAAAAATAAATGCTTGAAAACTCAATTCATTGAAGAAATTTTGTAATGCTACTGATGAAATTCAATCCACAGACAGCCGTCTACAAGATTACCCTGGTAAGGCTTGAATGAAACAATTCCCTCGCCATACTATGGAAAGAAGATGGAACGTAGAACCTTGGATATCAAATTCAAAATCTTATGATTTTTTTCTACTCGAAACTTAAATCAGCTTATTAGTAACTTCATAAAGCATAATGATTGCTTTGAACTAGAAATGAAAATGCAAAAGCAAAATATAGAAAATTCTACTACCATACACAACCAAATGAGAAAGACATCTCTATTAATCTCTCAAGCTGTCTTCCTCATCATTATTATTATTTATTATTATTTCTTATTATTAAAGAGAGATAGACAGACAGGAGAAGACATACGTAACAATAAGCTACATGATCTTTATGGGAAGCCAGTTTTGTAATAAAAAACAGTAAGTCTCAGACTGTGATGGACAAGACATGTGGAGAATAAAGAGTGGGGCTTGAAAAATTTCATGTAGAAAAACCACGAGGGAAAGTCATCTTCAGTAGGTAGTACAAGACCTGTGTTGGAAGTATAATGTTAACCATGCTTTGAGGAAGTAAATTATATAGGAAGATGCTGCAAACCTACTTAAGTGTTCGCAACTGGAGGCTTGCGTGCGCAAAATAGATGATTGGAGGCAGAAGTTAAGGGAGGCCAAAGCTCGAATTTGAGCCAATCAGTCATTGGATGGATGGATGAAATTATATAGGGGATGATTGGAAAAAATTAGTTCAGGATAGGTATGTATGGAGAGTTTATGTCCATTGCAGCCATCAACCTACAGGTTCGATAGTGCCAGTTGACAGGATTGTTAAAATAGTCTCATCCTGTATTTTGGACTTAATAACACCTTCAAATAAAACTGATGTTCACTCATATAAAACTCTGAATTTCTTTGAATTTGTCTTTCTACAAAACTTTTTTTGTTTCTGATCTTTTCACTTTGTATCAATATTCTCAGTTATAATTTTATAATTGGTAAGTTGTTAAAAGGTTTATTAAATGATTACAAATTACATGAACAAGGAAGGAGGGAAAAAAGTAAACTTGCAAACTCTTCTGACACAACCATCAACATTTCATGCTAAACCATGACATTTACCAACACTTTAATCTTATATTTAAACTTTTATAGGAATTAATCACTATGAGGTTTAATTTATGGTGAAATTAAATGTTTCTTACCTCTCCTCATATAAATTTTTCTAAGTAGATCGCAATTTCAAGACCACAAAGGTCTCAATCTTCAGCACTTTCTTGGCGACTGATGTTATGTCGATCGGAAGAAACTCTTCTTCTTCCCTCTGTTGGTGAACCGATGAACCTCTGAATCAGGTCAAAATTTGCAGGAATTTCGAAGTTCATAAGTTTTCCTGTGTTTTTCTGAATGTGGATCTTTTCCCAAGATCGTGAGTTCCTTTTTGTTTGTCTATTGTTGTTGCATTAGACGGGGGGCTTTTTGTTTTGATTAATTAAAGTTTTTCGGACGAAGCATGAGCAGCTACTGATTGATTTTTCCTTCTTCTCTCCATTTTTGATGTTTTCTAAGAGGGTCTTTCATTCACCCTTGTTTTCAAATTTCTTTTCGTTTTTTCCAATATAAAATTTTGTCACAATCCCTGCATTT
>JASPKZ010003314.1:0-95182 GCA_030220185.1 Diploptera punctata | reverse complement strand
CCGTGGCAGAAGTACGCTGCTGATTCAGATTACCTGGGTATTTCAAAAACTTATAGTACAAGTACACTATTTGTCTTTTCAACTATTCTAAATCAACAATGACGTAATAGTACAATGTTGGATCTTAGCCTCTCCTTGATAAGAGTTACTAGACCAAGTTAATTTAGTTATTCTCATTTCCTGCAGATGTCAAGAATGGTATGCGGTCAAAATACCGACCCAATGAGACATCCACCAGGCAACTGAGGAGGAATTACTAAGATGGAGAAGGTCGGTAAATTTTGCTTAGAGGCCTCTTTATTCAGACTTAAGGATCTTTTACCGGTCTGAAAATCTTCAGACTCGGGACCCACGGCTTAAAGTATCTTTCGGAAGACTTGATCCGTGGATTTTTTCGATCCTAAAAAAGAAATCAGTATACACCGGCCGGGTTTGAACCCTCCATCCTCGGAACCAAAAGCAAGAAACATTATCACTAGACTATCGCGGGCGACTTTTCAACTATTCACTAATTTTAATAAATTTTATTTTATTTAGGAGTTTAGTAAACCATTGAACACATAGGACGTGCCTTTTCTGAGTATTAGCAATAGTAGCACTAGCAGAAGTAGTATACTTCTTGCCCAACATAAAAAACCTTAGTTCCAGGAAGCAATTGGCAAATGACACTTCTCTTTTGGCTAAGAAATATTCCTGTCCATTACTTGAAATTTGACAATGTCGCGGAATAGACCATTTAATAAATTTTATAAACTATTTCACAATATTGCGACAGTTTTTTTTACAAATTTTAAAGAAGCCAACAAATTGTTAAAAATTGCACAAAATCGTATTTACATTATTTTATAGTGCTCGGAAATTCCCATTACAAACTTATAGGGTTTATAGAAGGAGGTTGGTAAATAACGTTTTGAATAGGAACCTTTATCCGGAAACGTAGCGTTTTCGTGCTATAGGTACAACAAGTTCGTATTAAGCTATTAAATCTCTCGTGTCTGCCGGAATAAATTGATAGTAATTTACTCAAATTAATTACATTTACAACAACCCAACATTCACTGATTTCGTGAAAAGTTCAATGTCAAGAGAAAAAGAAACTTCAATTTGTCATGGTAACTAAGTCATTGGCACTATCGACCCCGTAGGTTCATGCCCGCGCGGACATAAGATCTCCATACATCCCTATCCTGAGCTAATGTTTTCCAATCACTCCCCGTATAATCAATCTACTTCCTTCAAATCGTGGTTAATGTTATTCTCCCACATTCTTGGTGTATCTAACTGAGCGTTTTCCCTCTGGTTTTCCTACAAGAAGCTTCAAGAATATTTTTATATGCAAAATAACGAAACTTCTATGTGCTTAACATTGTGGTTAGTAATTATTCATTACAACAGCGGTTCGATGTGGCACACAGTGTACCTGCGAATCGTGTTCTGGTATACTCGTTCCAATATACCTGTCAGTTCAATATTTTGTGAAGCGGCCAGAACTCATGCAAGTAGATCTTCTACAGTATCCAAATGTATCTGATATACTTCATGTGGGCCTACAAAAAATTCTAGAGCAGTTAAATTCGGCGATCTTGGAGGTTATGCTATCGGTTTATTCATCTCGGATTGAAACATCGGTTCAGGTGATCACGAACGGCACGTACAAATTGGGGTGTGTGCAATTGTGTTGAAATCAAAGACATCTTCCAAGAATGAGCCCAGTACTTTTTTCAGGAAGATAAGATAAATGTCACTCGTTAGATGGGCTGGGAAAAGGCAAGGCTACTTAAATGACCGTTCTCAATACCTGCCCACAGATTAATGATGAAATGCTGCTGGAATCCATGGGCATAAGTGGCATGAATATTTTTGTCATCCCAAACATTGCTTTTCTCGAGTATAAAACAGCATTCTCTAGTATACCTAAATTCATTGGTGAAGAATTGTTGAAACTGGGGCTCGTCCATACAACGGAATAGGAACTATATAGGGCCTACATAAATTAGCTCTCAGTGGAAAATCGGAAGTACCCATTCCATATATAGTCGGAGATGGCAGGGTGTATTTGCACATCAAGGAGAAACTCCCAGACGATGGTATGAAGCACAATCGTTGCATACGCAATGATTCGATTACTCGTCAACCGAGTCCCTTAAATGCGCTGCACTACCGTGCTCTTCAAAGTTGAGAGTGTGACGCCTCTTTGGATGACTATAGACAGCCCTGATGACGGTGAATGTACCTCTTTCCCGGAACCGTTGAAAAACTTTGGCGAACCGATTAACAATGGAGTCACACGATGTGAACAATGCTCTTGATAAAACCGATGAGCAGCTCTCCCATTGTTTGTAGCTTCGCCGTACACTGACACCATGTCGGTGTATTCTGTATTTTTTATTTAACCATTGTAGGCCTACACGAATGAGGCTTAGAATAGAAAATGTACAGTGAAAGGCCGAATACTCATCATGTGGACGTTGTGTGGATAGATATTTAACCTAACATCATTAACCTTGTCAACCAGATTGCATTCAGTACAGATAACTTGATATACTCAACAGAAACGGGACATTCTTCTTCTTCATCGTCTTACAAGGATTAAACCTTATTGGTTCGTTCCGGCTCCAAGTATCATAGCTGCTGTGTCCATCTCTTTCGTGAGCGTCCCCAATCTCTTTTTCCTCCTCTCGGTTGATAGTTCAGACATTTCCTAGGCAATCAGTTGGTATTCCGGCTTAATATTTGGAACTTGTCAGTCATTAGAATTTCATCCTGACTGCGTTACGAGCGCAGCGCAGAACTATCCTGGTGATGGGCTGCTATCATACCGCTTCCAGGACTGCGGGAGTTGATTCGAGTCATCTTCTCTAGACGTACGTTTAATATTTAATTTTAAATGACTCCACATTTATAATCAAGAATTAATATTTATATAAATAATAATTATATTAACAAAAAACTTACTTACTTACTCACTGGCACTATCGAACCCGTAGGTTCATGGCCGCACGGACATAAGCTCTCCATACATCCCTATCCTGAGCTAATGCTTTCCAATCATTCCCTGTATAATCTACTTCCCTCAAATCATAGTTAATGTTGTTCTCCCACCTCATTCTTGGTCTACCAACTGGGCATTTTCCTTCTGGCTTTCCTACAAGAAGTTTCCATGCACGTCTTTCATTCCCCTTACGCGCAACATGTCCTGCCCATCGCAGTCTACGGGACTTAACTGTTCTTATTATATCTGGCTTCCTATAAAGACCATGAAGTTCATTGTTATGTAGTCTTCTCCATTCACCTGTCTGTTCATCTCTCTTTGGTCCAAAATTTTCCTAAGAACTTTATTCTCAAATACTCGTAATCTCCTTTCCTCCCTTAAAGTAAGAGTCCATGTTTCGCACCCATATAATATAACTGCTAGAATAATAGTTTTATATATTTTCAGCTTAACGTTTTTTGAAAGGAGTTGGGACATCAAAAGTCTCTGCAATGCATAATAGCATGCATTTCCAGAATTGAGCCTATGTTTAATTTCTTTGTGCATCTCATTCCTATTTGTGATTATTGTTCCTAGGTATTTGAATTCAGCCAATTCCTCAAAATTTCCCTCATTTGTCATTAGCTGTCCATTTCCATTATATAATGTATTTCTACGTGTGACCATATATTTAGTTTTACTGATATTTACTTCCAGTCCTAATTTCTTAGTGTTACTCAATAGTGTGTGCGTGTTGGCCTTTAGTATCTCCTCACTATCGGCCAGTAGTACTACATCATCAGCATAAACTAACAGCTTATTAATACCATTCAGTTGTAAGCCTTCCTCATTCTCTAAAGATTTAATGGCATGCTCTAGTACAAAATTAAATAGTAGAGGAGATAGTGCATCTCCTTGCTTCAACCCATTCTGGATTTCAAAAGTGTCTGAAAACTGTTTGCCTACACGCACCCTACTCGTTGAGCCATTTAGACACATTCGTATAAGTCTAACTAACTTTTTGGGAATTCCGAACTCCAGCAGGATACTATATAACTTTTCCCTCTTAATTGAATCATATGCTTTTTGAAGTCTACATATAGTTGATGTACAGTACCATTATATTCCCATTTCTTTTCTAAAATCTGTCTTATACTAAAAATCTGATCTGTTGTAGACCTGTTTCTTCTAAATGCACATTGATGATCTCCTAGAATGTCATCAATATAGGGAGTAAGTCTGCTTACTAATATATTTGTTAGAATTTTGTACGAAGTTGAAAGTAATGAGATGCCCCTATAGTTGTTGCAATCAGTTTTATCTCCTTTCTTATAAATTGGTACAATAATTGATTCCTTCCATTCATCTGGAAGAGCTTCTTTTTCCCAAATCATAGTAAGCAACCAGCGTATCTTGTCCATCAATTTTTCTCCCCCTGATTTTATCAGTTCTGCTGGGATCTCATCTGAACCTGATGCTTTATACATCTTCAATTTTTCAATTGCCATTTCAACCTCTAATGAACTTGGCTCTGCGACTAGCATTTCTGCTGTCTGTAACTTATCCTCCTCAATGTTCTGTTCTGTATGTACATTTAATAGCTGATTAAAATAACTTTTCCATCTATTTAATATACTCTTGGAATCTGCAATCATATCCCCATTTTCATTCCGAATTATGTTTGTTCTGGCCTGAAACCCTTTCTTCTCTATACTAATTCCCTGATATAATTCTCTAATGTTCCTATTTTTTGCATTCATTTCAAGATCATTAATCTTCTCTCTCTCAAATATTCCCTCTTCTTACTCTTTAGTAACTTGGTGGTTTCCCGTCTAACACTACCCAATTGCTCTAAATTTACCTCATTTGGCTCGTGTAACCATTTCATTTTTGCTAGCTTTCTTTTCTTTACGATGTCGGCACATTCCTCATCAAACCATTTCTTGTTTTGCCTCTTTTTTAAACAACCAATACTTTCTGATGCTGACAATTTAATAGTATCTCTTATAGCCTCCCATTCTTTATTTATATCAGTTTCTTCTTCGTTTGCCACATTGTCATCTGAAGATTCCAGTACTTCAAATCTATTAGCAATTTTGATTTGGTATTCTTGCCGCATTTCATCATTTTTCAAGTTTTTTAATTCATATTTTACAGAATCATCTTTAGCGTTTGTTCCTCTCATAAGCGATAGACGTTGTCTGACTTTCACCCTGACCAGATGATGATCTGAATTGCAGTCTGTCCCTCTAACTGATCTAATATCAATGATGCTACTGTGTCAGCGTTTATCCACTAATACATGATCTATCTGGTTCCGAGTTTCTCCATCTGGGGACGTCCAGGTGTATTTATGAATATCCTTATGCTGAAATGTTGTGCTCTTAACAATGAGATTCTTTGATGTGGCAAATGTGACTAATCTAACCCCGTTGTCGTTACTATCTTCATGAAGACTGAATTTGCCTATTGTTGGTTTGAATATATCTTCCCGCCCCACTTTTGCATTAAAATCTCCTAAGACAATTTTCATATGATATCGTGAAAGGCTCCCTCCATGGTATCTTTACCTTGTCGTGGTGGAGTGGCTTGTGTGCTTAAATGATCCTGAGAGCTATGCCGGCGGTAGCATTGCTGCCGATAGGGTTACCCATGCCGGACTGGTCGAAGGTGATAAGCCAGACGAAATAAGTACCTTGGTCGAAAGAGTGACGATCTTTCACCGTAAAAATACAACCGTCAAGAAATGCGGACATGGGTTCTACTGGGGTAAAATTTTCCGGAGGTCAAATAGTCCCCCATTCGGTTCTCCGGGCGGGGACTACTTCAGGGAACCCATGCCAAAGGCTCAAACACAGGGACATGTTCCTAGGAACATGGAATGTTAGGACTTTATACAATAGCGGGGCACTAGAGATATTAACACGGGAATTGGATACATCGCCCTTGGATATAGTCGCTTTACAGGAAGTTAGGTGGCCAGGAGAAGGTAGTCAGGAATCAGGAAGCTTTGCATTATACTATGGGGGTGCAGAAAGACCTGCATTTGGAACGGGTTTTTTAGTCAGAAGGAGGATCCTATCCGCTATCCGAGATATTAAGTTTGTTAGTGATAGGATATCATACATAATTCTAAAGGGTAAACGACATGATTTTATAATTGTAAATGTACATGCCCCCACAGAAGATAAAGATGACAAGATCAAGGATGAGTTCTATGAAGAATTAGAATGCTTATTTGATAGCCTTTCACGATATCATATGAAAATTGTCTTAGGAGATTTTAATGCAAAAGTGGGGCGGGAAGATATATTCAAACCAACAATAGGCAAATTCAGTCTTCATGAAGATAGTAACGACAACGGGGTTAGATTAGTCACATTTGCCACATCAAAGAATCTGATTGTTAAGAGCACAACATTTCAGCATAAGGATATTCATAAATACACCTGGACGTCCCCAGATGGAGAAACTCGGAACCAGATAGATCATGTATTAGTGGATAAACGCTGGCACAGTAGCATCATTGATGTTAGATCAGTTAGAGGGACAGACTGCAATTCAGATCATCATCTGGTCAGGGTGAAAATCAGACAACGGCTATCGCTTATGAGAGGAACAAACGCTAAAGATGATTCTGTAAAATATGAATTAAAAAACTTGAAAAATGATGAAATGCGGCAAGAATACCAAATCAAAATTGCTAATAGATTTGAAGTACTGGAATCTTCAGATGACAATGTGGCAAACGAAGAAGAAACTGATATAAATAAGAATGGGAGGCTATAAGAGATACTATTAAATTGTCAGCATCAGAAAGCATTGGTTGTTTAAAAAAGAGGCAAAACAAGAAATGGTTTGATGAGGAATGTGCCGACATTTTAAGAAAAGAAAGCTAGCAAAAATTAAATGGTTACACGAGCCAAATGAGGTAAATTTAGAGCAATTGGGTAGTGTTAGACGGGAAACCACCAAGTTACTAAAGAGTAAAAAGAGGGAATATTTGAGAGAGAAGATTAATGATCTTGAAATGAATGCAAAAAATAGGAACATTAGAGAATTATATCAGGGAATTAGTATAGAGAAGAAAGGGTTTCAGGCTAGAACAAACATAATTCGGAATGAAAATGGGGATATGATTGCAGATTCCAAGAGTATATTAAATAGATGGAAAAGTTATTTTAATCAGCTATTAAATGTACATACAGAACAGGACATTGAGGAGGATAAGTTACAGACAGCAGAAATGCTAGTCGCAGAGCCAAGTGCATTAGAGGTTGAAATGGCAATTGAAAAATTGAAGATGTATAAAGCATCAGGTTCAGATGAGATCCCAGCAGAACTGATAAAATCAGGGGGAGAAAAATTGATGGACAAGATAAGCTGGTTGCTTAGTATGATTTGGGAAAAAGAAGCTCTTCCAGATGAATGGAAGAAATCAATTATCGTACCAATTTATAAGAAAGGAGATAAAACTGATTGCAACAACTATAGGGGCATCTCATTACTTTCAACTTCGTACAAAATTCTAACAAATATATTAGTAAGCAGACTTACTCCCTATATTGATGACATTCTAGGAGATCATCAATGTGCATTTAGAAGAAACAGGTCTACAACAGATCAGATTTTTAGTATAAGACAGATTTTAGAAAAGAAATGGGAATATAATGGTACTGTACATCAACTATACGTAGACTTCCAAAAAGCATATGATTCAATTAAGAGGGAGAAGTTATATAGTATCCTGCTGGAGTTCGGAATTCCTAAAAAGTTAGTTAGACTTATACGAATGTGTCTAAATGGCTCAACGAGTAGGGTGCGTGTAGGCAAACAGTTTTCAGACACTTTTGAAATCCAGAATGGGTTGAAGCAAGGAGATGCACTATCTCCTCTACTATTTAATTTTGTACTAGAGCATGCCATTAAATCTTTAGAGAATGAGGAAGGCTTACAACTGAATGGTATTAATAAGCTGTTAGTTTTATGCTGATGATGTAGTACTACTGGCCGATAGCGAGGAGATACTAAAGGCCAACACGCACACACTATTGAGTAACACTAAGAAATTAGGACTGGAAGTAAATATCAGTAAAACTAAATATATGGTCACACGTAGAAATACATTATATAATGGAAATGGACAGCTAATGACAAATGAGGGAAATTTTGAGGAATTGGCTGAATACAAATACCTAGGAACAATAATCACAAATAGGAATGAGATGCACCAAGAAATTAAACATAGGCTCAATTCTGGAAATGCATGCTATTATGCATTGCAGAGACTTTTGATGTCCCAACTCCTTTCAAAAACGTTAAGCTGAAAATATATAAAACTATTATTCTACCAGTTATATTATATGGGTGCGAAACATGGACTCTTACTTTAAGGGAGGAAAGGAGATTACGAGTATTTGAGAATAAAGTTCTTAGGAAAATTTTTGGACCAAAGAGAGATGAACAGACAGGTGAATGGAGAAGACTACATAACAATGAACTACATGGTCTTTATAGGAAGCCAGATATAATAAGAACAGTTAAGTCCCGTAGACTGCGATGGGCAGGACATGTTGCGCGTATGGGGAATGAAAGACGTGCATGGAAACTTCTTGTAGGAAAGCCAGAAGGAAAACGCCCAGTTGGTAGACCAAGAATGAGGTGGGAGAACAACATTAACTATGATTTGAGGGAAGTAGATTATACAGGGAATGATTGGAAAGCATTGGCTCAGGATAGGGATGTATGGAGAGCTTGTGTCCGTGCGGCCATGAACCTACGGTTCGATAGTGCCAGTGAGTAAGTAAGTAAGTATCGTGAAAGGCTATCAAATAAGCATTCTAATTCTTCATAGAACTCATCCTTGATCTTGTCAGCTTTATCTTCTGTGGGGGCATGTACATTTACAATTATAAAATCATGTCGTTTACCCTTTAGAATTATGTATGATATCCTATCACTAACAAACTTAATATCTCGGATAGCGGATAGGATCCTCCTTCTGACTAAAAAACCCGTTCCAAATGCAGGTCTTTCTGCACCCCCATAGTATAATGCAAAGCTTCCTGATTCCTGACTACCTTTTTCCTGGCCACCTAACTTCCTGTAAAGCGACTATATCCAAGGGCGATTTATCCAATTCCCGCGTTAATATCTCTAGTGCCCCGCTATTGTATAAAGTCCTAACATTCCATGTTCCTAGGAACATGTCCCTGTGTTTGAGCCTTTGGAACAAAAAACAAAAATAATAATTATATTATTGCAAAACGAAAACGGTACGATTCTTAAAAAGGGTTCTTATTCAAAATGTTATCTATTAAATCCTCTCTACAAGCCCTCGAAGTTTATAATGCGAGTTTCCGAACACACTGTATGTAGAGTAATGTATTGAAATGGTGTTGTAGGAATAGAATAATGAAGATTGATTCAATCACTCGTAACAATTGGCAGAATTAAATGCAAATTATATCATAACTATTGAAAATAGCCTTCTAACATAATTTATTTGTTTTAATGTCGTAATGAAATAAGGACTGATTATATGAACTTATTATTTATGTTCATATAAAGGGTACAGGGAAAGAATCAGGTAAGTAACTTATTGTACTGGGACGTTATTAGATTCTCCATGAAAAGAAGTGTGAAACAGTAAAATATATAGTTATTTTGAGTTTATTCACCTCCAAAGTTTGGGCATTTTCTAGGTTTAAATACTTTTGCTTGTACCTTTCATAATTATAATTTCCACTGATTATTCTGCATGTTTACTTTTAAAAATTAATAGCTAAATTTGTCAAATGTTATTTATGTCAGTAGTTTTCGTTTTGTGAATATTGTAGTATCAACTTCTGTGGGGCATTGTATAAGCCCGTAAAGAACTAAAATTAGACAAATGTGAAATTATATAGCGCTTTATTCAGAATAGTAATTAGAAATTCTATTAAATATTCTAATATTATGAGCCCAGAATTTTACATAAAACCTTGACTTTCTAGAAGCTAAGTCCTTGACTACCTACACATTATCAAGAATAAATGTATTCTCCCCTTCCATTAAAAAGATTATCCCTGCCATGTTAATTTAAGCGGTGTGAAATACGATCACACTGTACTTTTTTAAAATAAGTAATTATTTATCCTCTTCAGTCCTAAAGCAGGATTATGAATTACAATTTTATATTCCTGTCAAGTAGATTTTATTGCAAAGTAATATTAATTTGAAAATAAAACGTTTTTCTTGTGTCCACATCTGAGGGATTCTATGTAAACCCAAAACTGATTAATACACTGATAGTTTTGTTTTTGTGTTACGTAAGTTATCGCCTTCGAGGTCTAGAGGTTATGTTCTTTACCCCTGGTCCCTAAAGTCGGAGATTCAAACGTGGACAAGATCGATGGATTTTTAAGGATAGGGACTTTAAATTATGAGTTTGGAGGCACGTCGCAGCGCAATGCATTATACGTTCTAAGAGTCCCGGTTATAGATAGGATTTTTAATCTGGCCTAAACCTCCTGATGGCACCATGGCCGTGGGGTCGAACCAACCTCTAACGTGACTGTTCAGGGAGTAAAGGTGGTCGTCACGCAGGGATATCAACCTGACTGGAATTTCATGCAGATTGTTTAAAAAGCTAGGAGTCTTAAACTCCTACAACGCCAAGCCTACTAAGGCCTGTAGTGGGTCACTTTAACTTTTATCCAATTCTAAAGATTTTCTCGTAATAAACACAAGCGTAAATTAGAACCTCTGAACAAAATTATATCAGTCTTTTTTATTCAAGAAATAACTTAGTTGTCTACTGTTCCTTTAAGGTGATGAGCTAACTATTTCTCGCTCTCTGACATCTGTAGAGAAATAACTAAAGTAGATTGATTCAGTAATGGGAGCACCTTTTTTCCAAGTGGCAATGTAGGGAATAGATAGTTAATGAGTTATCAAGTAGTAAGGCGTTATACATTTTTACAAACTAATTGAGGGGCAGATGAGGTTGATTGAGTGTTTTTCACTTATTATAAATGGGTTTTATTTAGATTCTTTACGATTTATGGAGTGGTGCCACCTTACCTTAACAATTATAAATTAAATTCAAATATGAATACGAAGCATCGTTACATAGTAACACGATGGAAGTACGTCACGCAGAAACTGCGTAGACTAAGCGAATTCCTTAGCAAGTCGAATTTTTGGACTCATTTTTCTGGTTACGGAATATATAATTCTTTTGTTAAATTGTAGGAACTCAATTTCTGATACCAGCTTATTTAAAACTGTCGAACTGCAGTAAAAACTAATAATACATGACCATAAGAAATAACCTATTTGCATATTGTTGTATAATATATAAATATATACCGATTCAATTTTCCATTACTTTGTTAGAAAACTATTGGGTACATTATAACTAATAAATAAACTCAAGATCACTGTGAATGGTTTTAGATTTAAAACTATATATATATATATATATATATATATGTGTGTGTGTGTGTGTGTGTGTGTGTGTGTGTGTGTGTGTGTGTGTGTGTGTGCGTGGTTTTTAAAAGAAAAAGTAATGTCCTACTATCTTCTTCTTACAAGGAATAAACCTTATTGGTTCCTTCTGGCTCCAATTATCATAGCTGCTGTGTCCTTCTCTTTCGTGGGCGTACCCCATCTCTTTTTCTTTCTCTCGGTTTATAGTTCAGACTTTTCCTAGGCAATCATTTGATATATATTCTGCAGACATGTTCATAGCATTTTCTCCTATACTATTCTATTTTATCTGTCAAACTAAATATTTGTAGTTCTTTATGAATATCTTCACTTCGTTTTTTTTTTTTTTTCATTAAAGAATACCCTGCCACAAATAGTAAATAATCAATTTCTGCGGCTTCTATTCTCTTAATTGTCTGTTTACTATTTGTAGGCTAGAAAATTAAAATATGTTATTTTGTTGCATTTATTACGTCAGTTACTACGGAATTCACCAATCTAGTCTATGTGATTTAGTTCAACACAAACTATGATTGAAGTAACCACAAATCTACATACGTTCAATACGAATACCTTCGTCATACAGCGAACAACTTATTTTTTATTCGTTTACGTTCTTACAACATTGTTCGGCATTTGTTCCGTGTTTTCAAAAGATCAATATTAATAGGCCTACATGCTAGCAACTAAAAATGCAATTTCTGCCCGTATGGGACCGGTG
The DNA here is from genome assembly GCA_030220185.1 of Diploptera punctata. Taxonomy (NCBI): domain Eukaryota; kingdom Metazoa; phylum Arthropoda; class Insecta; order Blattodea; family Blaberidae; genus Diploptera; species Diploptera punctata. Next base: position 83,018 of record JASPKZ010003314.1, on the reverse strand, counting down.
CCCAGCCAGTGAGGAATTTGGGTAGCTGCAATAAGTAGCGACTCCAGGTTGAGAAAACCAGCTAAAACGGCTGGGGACCCGACATGCTGACCACTTGTCACCCCTATACTGGCAGGATGGGCGTCTACCTCTGTGATTAACACATGTAGATGTGAGGCCAGCAGCCGGATGGAAGCCAAGGGCCTTCTAGGCCTGACGCGCCATGGATTGTTATAAATGTAAACAGCAATGTTACAGATGTACAAATTGTTAGTTTATATTCATATTTTAAACAATTTTTTAAGTATCTGAGTGTAAATGTCCTAATTAAGTGAATTATTTAAAGTTAGTTGTGATAAGTTTTCATATGGGTTATATTTATCTTTCATTCTGGTGAATCTAACAGCTGTATGTTTAATGTCAAAATCATTATCTTCGTTGCACTGCACACACAGCTGGAACTAAGTATAATGCAGTTCTTACATCACAGGTTAAACCTGACCCACCCAAACTATCATTTAATGATTGTAGAACTGCAGAAATGCGACTTTTCTTAATTACACATCATCCTACCTTTTAAGAAATAACTCGGTCTACTAAATCTAATCTCTTTCAGTAACTTACGTCTTAAAAATTGCCGGAAATTTTAATTTATAGTAGACTGAAAGGCGGAAATAGGATATTGTATTGTAAGCCCATGTTTTCCCTTTACAGAGATTTAGGCGCTCTCCCCCTACAGGGAAGAATTTGAACCATACTAATTTAGTTACACTTGTTTTCGTATAGATGTCATTTTGAGTGGTCCGTGGTCAGCGTTCCGCCTCATACTGACATCTAGGAAACCAAGGTAGTAGGCCTACTAGGACGGAAAATTCGGTAAATTTTGCTTAGAGACCTTTTCATTCAGGCTTAAGGATCTTTTACGAGCCTGAAAATCTTCAGACTCGGGACCCACGGCTTAAGTCCCTCCCGGAGGACTTGCTCCTTGAATTTTTCCGTTCTAAAAAAATCCATCGACCCCGGCCGGGTTTGAAACCCGCGACCCTCGGGACCAGAGGCAAGGAGCATAACCACTAGTCCACCGCGGCCGGTGGGAAATAGTATATAACGGATAAAATCAATAATGAGGATTTCATCTCATCTCTCGATCTATCATTATGCTGGACACTAGTAAAATAATCCAGCAAGTTAAATCAAGCGATAGCGGAAGGCCCCGTGTTCGAACCTCGGTGCTGATCAACCTGACAGAGTTTTTCCTGAGTTGTAAAAGCAAATGTTAGGTTGGAATTTCATTAGCAGGACCCATTTAATTATGTTCACAATTTCGCAGTATCATAAAAATATATGTAATATGATATTGGATGTTAAAGTGTCTATAAAAAATTGGCCTGGAAAAAAAGCGACAGCGATTGATTTAAATATTCACCCCTGTGGCGTATCAGTACAGTTTCTACTCTGGCGATCAGAGTTTGATTCCCAAGGGGATAGGAGTTTTAAAATCTCCACTTTAGGTGTGTCTTGTGCTTGTGTTAAAAAAGTAAAATGGTAAAAGAAAAGAGTTAAATTTGTAATACAAAAAAGAAAAACCAATAAATATAATAAAATGTCGAATAAAGAAACTATATATATTTTATTTTATTTATAATTCACGTGTTTTTGTGCCACGTTAAAAAATACTGAATAAAAAGTAAAGGGTTTATTTATTTATTTATAATTCACGTGTATTTGACAACTAGTCTAAGAGAAAATAAGAATGCCTAGAAATATGACTCATCTCACTAATCCAAAGTGAATTTGATTAATTTTAAAACTGTATGACTATAATTCTCTATATTGTATAATTAATATTCTTCCCTATTAAATGTGCTCTGGGCTTTTTCTTTCTACTTTTAACATTTCAATGTATTATTCACATTTCCATTTTTTAAAATAATAATTTTAAATTGGCTATGAAAGCTATAACAAATGACACGGTATAAAAGTTCAGATCTATGTTATCTTATTTATATGATTATTGATATGCAATGATCTAAGGGAAAACAGCATATTTTTAGCGAATTATGAAGGAATTAAGTTATTGAAGTTGTACCTAAGAATTTTTTTTAATCTTCGTCCATCATACATAATAGGCACAGAAAAAGACATGTCTTTACGCTCTAGCGGCTGCATTTTTTTTTGCAAACATGATTGGTATATAATAATAAATTAATAAAAGTAACACCAAGTTCATTAATCAGGAAAAATTGATCTTTGGAGCGGGGTTAAATTAAATCGATAATTAAAAATCGCTCTACCTACCATAATATTCTTCACAACTAAACTTGGCTATGTCATTGAAATGAAATAAATTAAAAAATATTCTCAGAATATTAGCGAAATCGGAACAACTAGGATCCGAAAGCCGAAAAAAAAAACCTTTCTAGAGGTTGTCTTTTTTACATCGGCATAATACTATTCGGATAAAACAAGTGGGTCTAAGATCGAGATTCGTAATCAACAAAATCGAACCTTTAGGAGTGGAGTTTACCTGAAACCCAAAATTTGAACATTTTGTTCTAGTAACTGCAATTTCTTTTCCTCTTAATGAAACTGAATACATACTATTTTATTATTATAGGAAATATATATTCAGTAAACCAGTAAAATCGGACCATAAATTAGATTTGCTGGGGATTTCACGTAATTTACTCAGCTCCATTGTTACAGACTTCCTAAACTCAATATTTTTAAATCGGTCATCAAAGCTATAATAAAATAATATGTAAAAGTTCAGGCCTGAAAATGATCCTTCTGCTGAGGATGGGAATGGTCCCGAAAGGTTTATAATGTTTTTAATATTTTACTAGTTAAGGAGATTGCATACAAGGTACATACTTTTATAATTTCTTATTATATTTTTTATATTGCAAGTTGCCAAATGCTTTCTCATTACTCTATATATCTAAGATTATATATATATAATGGCGTAGCCCATTGTTGAGCCATAGCCTCTCCTTTGTAAGGATTTACTAGGCAAAGTTAATTTTTAGTTACCTTATTTGCTCATAGATGTCATGGATGGCATGGATGGCATGCGGTCAACACACCGACCCGAAAAGACGTATTACATGCAAACAAGATATTACTAGGACGTTGATGTTGGTAAATTTTGCTTAGAGCCCTCTTTATTTAGGCTTAAGGATCTTTTACGAGCCTGAAAATCTTCAGACTCGGAACCCACGGCTTAAAATCACTCCCGAAGATACATATATAAGATTATAAGCACTGGTGTGAGGAATAATAGATAACGTACTATTTTTTTTAGATTAGTGTTTAAACTGTGGAAATTACAAGGTATTTCAAGAAGCGACTGGATTGAAAATTGCACAGTTATTATTAAAATAAGAAAACCAAAAACTCAAATAAGTTAAGAAACAAAGAGTATCAATTTAAAAATCTTGCAGTATCATCGTAACAAAAAATTATAAAGCGTGAATAGAAATATATAACTTATTGAAGTAGTCTATAATAATACAGTGGTATTTTTTAAATCTAGCGTTTGGTTAATTCTCATCTTCAGTAATTCTTCCCGCATTCATTATTTCTATTACGTAACATTTATAAAATTATCAACAATTTAGCATATCCGCATTTCAGACAATTGAATACTAAAATTCTCTGGCTGTATCGAACCCAGAGTTTTTTTATTGTTTTATTTATATTAATTCTTATTATTATTCATAATTTGTAGGATTTTCATCCTATTTACTTCTAAAATCACACCTCAGTGGAAGACGTATTGGATATGCATTCACTGTCTATCCATCTCTTGGCTGGTCTTCCTCTCGTTCTTCTCCCGTCCATTTGTCTTTTTGCACGTTAGTTGTTTTCCATTCTTTCTATATGACATTTCCAATATTTTCGTCTATCTATAATAAATTTGGTTATGTCTTGAATATGACAATTGTCCCTAACGGGCGGATGGGGTTCGTCAGTCCTGCAAGACAACCCATCTAGGAGAGAGAACTCCGAAATAAAACGGGGCAAGCTGAGCTCTGGAGCTGGGTGAAGGCAATCGGCCTAGGGAGGAAACCCCCAATATTAAACCCGCCATGAAAACGGGCTAGCAACCCACTTCAAGATGTATCTTATACATTGATCGCAGTCCCAAGGGTCAAGCCTCGGATTTATATTCATTACTCTACTTTATTAATATTTATTTTTTTATGTTTGGTATATTTCTATTTTATATGTTAATATAAAACTCTGCTAGTAATCTTCGTAATTCCAGGTCAAGGGATGAGATGAGATGAAGCTCCTATTATTGAGGGTGTGTGATATACAATAATGCAGTTGACCATGCCTGTTGCACCATCACAGGGACAGATGAAATAAATTGAAACGAAATGGATGACATGGGTATGGAGAAGTGGTGAAATGAAATTTTTTTGTCAGGATAAAATGGGAGGAATTCCTAAAAGAGCCTCCCCGGGCTCTGCTTCGTCCACCATCAACCCGACATGGAGTGATCGAGACGCAAACTCGGGACCCAGAAGTGTATAACCATTTGCGTCACGTAGCCTCCATTTTTGTTTATTTTATTTTATACGGGCCATACTTTTATTTTTTGAAAATATTTTTCTATCTATAGACATCTTGTTGAGCCATACCCGCTCCTTTGTAAGAAGTTACTAGACTAAGTTAATTTTAGTTACCTTAGTTGCTCATAGATGCCATGGATGGCATGTGGTCAACACACAGACCCAATGAAACTTCTCCATTGCCACCCAGAGCTTGTTGATGGGTACAGTCATATGTCTTTTCTAGGTCTATAAATGCCAGATGCACTTCTTTAAATTAACAAATGAAATGAAAGAAACATATAAAAAAGCTGGAAAATAATAAAATGGTTTTCAGGCTGCTAAAATATCCTTAAGCCTGAATAAAGAGTCCTCTAAGCAACATTTACCCACCTCAACGTCCTAGTAATACCTTAGTTGCAACTAAGGTATTACTAGGACGTTGAGGTGGGTAAATGTTGCTTAGAGGACTTTTTATTCAGGCTTAAGGATATTTTAGCAGCCTGAAAACCATTTTATTATTTTCCAGCTTTTTTATATGTTTCTTTCATTTCATTTGTTAATTTAAAGAAGTGCATCTGGCATTTATAGATCTAGAAAAGGCATATGACTGTACCCATCAACAAGCTCTGGGTGGCAATGGAGAAGTTTGGAATACCTAAATCTCTTGTACATTTTATAAAAAGAATGTATGATTGTAAAGTAAGTATTAAGGTTGGAAATAGAGTATCCCCAGAATTTGAAATAACAAAAGGATTAAGACAAGGATGCGGGATGTCACCAACATTGTTCAAGATATATTTAGAAGATGTATTAATGAAATGGAATAAGTCATGTAGGGAATGGGAATCAACATTAATGGTCATTTACTGCACAATTTATTATTCGCTGATGACCAGATTATAATAGGACAAATTAAAGAAGATACAGAATATATGATCAGAAAGTTGGTCGATGCATTTGAGGTAGGTGGACTGAAGATAAATTATATTAAAACAGAATATATGGTAATCGGAGAAAATTCAGAAAACCTACACATAAATAATATGATAATTAAATGTGTTCAAGAATTTAAATATCTTGGATCAATAATAGATAAATCTGGTACTTGTGAAAAAGATATTATTAACAGAGTAAATTGTGCAAGGAAGGCGATTAGATCCCTGAATGGTCGTTTATGGAATAGAAATTTGACCAGAAAAACAAAAAAAGTGATTATACAGACAATAATAGAAAGTATACTTACATATGGATCAGAAAGCTGGACAATAAATGAAAGGATGCAGAAAATAATCTTGACGACAGAAATGGATGGATTACGGAGAAGTATGAGAATATCCAGGCTACAAAACATTCAAAATACATATATCAGACAAGAAATGGATGCACAAGAAACTGTTATCGATAGGATAAGAAAGAGAGCTCTACAGTGGTATGGACATGTACAACGGATTTCGGAAGACCAGTGGCCTAAACAGACGTTGGATTGGATGGTACCAGGAAGAAGGAAGAGGGGGAGAAGTAGAAGAGCATGGTATGAGGGAATATATGATGTCATGATGAAGAGGGGTATGGAAGATGGTCAATGGGAAGATAGGAATCTCTGGAAAGCAGGAATCAAGGGCAAACTGCTGTAAAGTGGAAAGCCAGTATTAAGTATTAAGTAAGTAATTTAATAAGATCCATGGCCACGATCAGAACATCTCCACACATGTCTATATTGATATACTATTTTCAAGATTCCCCGTATAATTTACTTTCATCATATCATGGTTAATATTATTCTCCCACATAATTCTTCTCCTAACTACTGGGGACTATCTCTCTGGTTTTCTACAATAAGCTTCCTTGACTCCCTTTCATTCACTATTCATATAACATTGTCGGTAGAGGCTGAGTCGATTTTCTAGGTGCCGCTAGAAAGTCTAGACTCCAGTTTAAAAATCCTGATGCCATTGGGACTCGAAAAGTTTCCTTGACTCTCTTTCATTTCTTGTGTTATGTATCTCATGCCCGTTAGAGGCTGAGTCAACTTCGTAGACTCCACTAGAAAGTTTAGACTCCAGTTTAAAAACCCTGACTCCATGGGGACTCGAAGCCGCAACCTTCCGACCTGTAGCGCATTGCATTTGGAATGAAAGAGAACAAAAACTGTCCCCCGCTGAAGTCTAGTGGTAATGTTAATATTTCAGACGCAGCGACTTATGTTCGATCCCAGGTTTGGATAAGGTATCTGAGTGACGTTTTCTTCTGGGGTTTTCTTCATCTTTAAGGTACCTATCAAAAAACTATATGACCCAAATTATCCCAGAAAACAATCTGGCCATAATAAATATCCATATATCATTCGTCCTGTGTAGTATGAATATACGTTTCGTGTCTTAAATGTTGATGTGTCTCGGAGATGGCCCCGGCATTGAGCTGAGGACTCATCTATAGAGGCCCTCCGTCTCCTTGCGTGGTTCCACAAAGTATGTATTGTATGAGAAAGTTCGTCGGACATGAAGCTTGGAGAAATGTAAGAATGGTTTTTCAGTGGGGTGACTGTAGCGGCATTCTGTATTTCATAATCATAATACTCTATTGTCGTTCGAAAAACATTTCTCTGCATGATTCTGAATTAGTTGATCCATTGTAAAATGTGTGTTATGGGTGAGTAAATGTTTTTGTAATGCATGGTATACGACAACACCACATTAGGGCCAGCAGCATCAACCATCATACTGGAAGTTGTAGCGAAGAGGGACCTGTTGAAGATGGAACGGATGTTCTGAAAGGCCTACAGGCATAAAGATTACATATTTTATAAGTTGAGGACGACGGATTTTACCTAAGAAGGAATTAAGTGATCCCACAACAGGCCTCAGGAGGCCCTTGGGGTAGTAGGAGGTTAAGGCTCCCACTTTTTCTAGACAATCGGCACTTGATGTCAGCCGGGTTGTCAGCCCTGTGTGACGGCCGCCTTTATCCCAGAACAAGCGTCTGGTACTCATTTCCGTTAGAGGCTGAGTCGACCCCAGGGCCATAGTGCCGCCAGAGGGTTTGGGTCAGTTTAAAAATCCTGACCCCAACGGGACTTGAACCCTCGACCCTCCAGCTTGTAGCTCAGTGCCTTAACCACTACGCTACGGCGTGCCCCCACCTAAGAAGGAATATTTTAACTTATTTTATTTTATGGTACATTATAATTCTTTTTTTTTTCTATTTCAACAGTGTCGTTCAACAAACCCCCACCCCTCATTTCTTCCACATTCGTTCCATGTCCGACGAGCTCTGTCACATAAAATACGTGTTTCAAAGTAAAAAATTCTCTCTCTAAATATCATATCACTATAAGGCCCAGGTGATATGGGTTACTTACAAAAGGAGAAGGTAAACTAAGGAAATGAGATATATATATATATATATATATATATATATATAGAGAGAGAGAGAGAGAGAGAGAGAGAGAGAGAGAGAGAGAAAGAGAAAGAGAAAGAGAAAGAGAAAGAGAAAGAGAAAGAGAAAGAGAAAGAGAAAGAGAAAGAGAGAGAGAGAGAGAGAGAGAGGGAGAGAGAGAGAAAGACAAAGGAAGGTATGTGTCAACAGACAGTACATACGTTATATGAAATGTGTTATGCTAATTAAGAAATTTATATCGACTAAGAAAACTGAAGGTATTCTTGTTTTGCAGGAATAAGTGAATTGAGAGCAAACCGCGCAGGGTTCCCATTGCCGAACCCGAGGGTTGTGTCTGCACACGTTCACAGAGATGAAGGTCCACACGATCATGCAGTGTCACTTATGTTCGCTGCCTGGGGACAACTCATGGACCACGATCTCACATTCACGGCGGAGACTAAGGATCCTAGCGACCTGAGGGAACCTAACTGCTGTGGATCAGACAGAAATCATCATCCGAACTGTCTGCCCATCTCTATACCTCCTAATGACCATTTCTACCGCCTCTACAAACAGAATTGTATGAATATGTTAAGATCTCTGGCTGGTGTCAGAGATGACTGTCGTCTTGGTGAGTATTATTTCACGCTACATCTCATTTCAATACATTACTGTCTTCGAACATGCAGACAAATAAAACATTACATTATCATGTAATTTAAAACATACAAACAGGATGCCACTTATACGAACACGTGAATAAACTAACTAACTCACTGGCACTTTCGAACCGGTAGGTTCAGGGCCGCGCGGACATAAGCACTTCATACATCCCAATCCTGAGCTAATGTTTTCCAGTCATCTCATGTATAATCTACTTCCCTCAAATCTTGGTTAATGTTATTCTCTCACCTCATTCTTGATCTACCTACTGGGCGTTTTCTTTCTGGTTTTCCTACAAGAAGCTTCCATGCAGCTCTTTCATTCCCCATTCGTGCCACATGTCCTGCCCATTGCAGTCTACGAGACTTAACTGTTATTATATCTGGCTTCCTATAAAGACCAATGTAGCTTAGTATTATGTAGTCTTCTGCATTCACATGTATGTTCATCTCTCTTTGGTCCAAACATTTTCCTAAGAACTTTATTCTCAAACACACGTAATCTCATAAAAAACTAAACTCCATGGCGCGACAAGCCTAGAAGACCCTTTACCTACCAACCGACTGCTGGTCTCACATCCATATGTGTTACAGAAGTGGACAATCATGCAGTCGGTATAGGGGTGATATGTAGTCAGCATTGTCCGGTCCTGCAACCGTTATAGCTGGTTCTCTCAACCTGGAGCCCCTACTTATTATACTTAACCAAATTCCTCAGGATGCCGGATTAGGAAACTCACACTGGTCGAAAATCCATGACAAAATCCTCTTAGTGACTCGAACCAACTCAAGTGCCGTGGCTCTGCTCCTAGACATGATCCTTTAAACCGCTCGGGTACTTCGCAAGACTATAAATAAACCGCTACTATCTTACTTACTTACTTACTCACTGGCACTATCGAACCCGTAGGTTCATGGCCGCGCGGACATAATCTCTCCATACATCCCTATCCTGAGCCAATGCTTTCCAATCATTCCCCGTATAATCTACTTCCCCCAAATCATATTTAATGTTGTTCTCCCGCCTCATTCTTGGTCTACCAAGTGGGCGTTTTCCTTCTGGCTTTCCTACAAGAAGTTTCCATGCACGTCTTTCATTCCCCATACGTGCAACATGTCCTGCCCATCGCAGTCTATGAGACTTAACTGTTCTTATTATATCTGGCTTCCTATAAAGACCATGTAGTTCATTGTTAAGTAGTCTTCTCCATTCACCTGTCTGTTCATCTCTCTTTGGTCCAAAAATTTTCCTAAGAACTTTATTCTCAAATACTCGTAATCTCCTTTCCTCCCTTAAAGTAAGAGTCCATGTTTCGCACCCATATAATATAACTGGTAGAATAACCGCTACATCTCAATTAGAAATTGTACAAGTAAACAAGTGAAGGCATCAAAGAAAATTTTATAACTAATTAATCACAGGCATTATCTAATTCGTAAGGTTCATGGCCACGCAGACATAGTCTCTCCATACATCCCTACCCTGAGCTAATGTTTTCCAATCATCCCCTTTACAATCTACTTACTTCAAATAATCGTTAATGTTATTCTCCCACCTCATTCTTGCTCTACTGACTGGGCATTTTCCCTCTATAGACATAATAAATTCAAAGCGGATCCATGGTGCAAGTGGTTAGACACTCGCTCTCCATCTGTGAGTCCCGAGTTAGTGTCTTGGTCGCTCCAAGTGGGATTCATGGTGAACGAATAAGAATAGGGGTAAGTTTCCTTTTTTACATCTGCCAAAAATATCACTTCTCCATAACCATGCCATGTATCATCATCATCACTCCAGGGATTAGGCAATTGCCCGTTCCGACTTCATAATGCATCAGCCCAACGTCTTCTAGGTCTTCTAACATCACGTCTTCCTCTTGCTTGATAATTTCTTGCTAACAATGGATATCTCTCCTTACTCATTCCATCCACATGATCAATCCATTTCTGTCTGTAATTCGTGACCTTATCCAATAAAGGCTGTACTTTCAATTCTTCTCTTATATCCTCATTTCTTATTCTATCAAGTCTTGTACATTATTTTACTTGTCTTAGGAACCTCATCTCCGCCGTCTGTATTCTATCCTTCTGTATTATGTTATTATTTTATTTAACGATGCTCTTTAACCACTTAGATCATTGTCGTTTTAGTTCAAATACGAGCGCGAAACGGTGGAGAAATTCAGACTTGAAGTTCTTTTACGAGCTATAAATCAATGACACGGGACCAACGTCTTTATTTTATCTTCCGAAGGAAACCGTGACAAAATATTTCGCCTTAAAAATTCATCAATCCGGCTGGGATTGAATCCGAACCTCGAAATAACAGGTAGCATGTTACCACTAGTCCACCAAGACCAATCCAATATATAAACATCAATGTTTGTTTGTATTCTATGCACGGCCATACCGTTGATCCGATTTTAATGGTTTTTTTGCAAAATGTTCAGGAGATTCCCGGGATGAACATAGACTATAAGGTAGTTGTGATATTTAACCCCTTCACCCCTAAAAATCACCCTTTGTAGTGAAAAACGTGAAATAAAGTCCCTATTTTGACGCTTAAATGGCTTACGCTGCCTAAACTATATAAAATACACCAAATTAATGTACACAGAATTGAACATCTCAAAAAACTCTACAAAAAGGTCCGCGACAGCATATGTTCATCTTCTACGGATAACTCACAATAACCATTTTTGTCTTTCATTGGTGACTAGAAGATCGGGGTAAGCAGATTCCCGGGTAAGTATAACAGCGCACGGCTGGTGATAAAAGCACATTCACATTTATTTAGGAGTAGCAGCGCACGCCGGGTATTAGCTAGTATAACTTACTATATACCATCACAGTACTTTACAGCCTTATAAAATTGGCAACAAATGGAATATTATAGTATTGTCAGTAATTGGCCGTAGGATCACGTCGATATTGGCGCAAATAATCCACACAGATAATCGCGTAATATCTCACTATAATTTTATTTAATTCTTCAAATTATCAGTAGCAATTTACTCACAATTTGCATTGACTATTTAACTCATGCTCCAAATGGGAATTATTGACCACGTTTCAATGAATTTTGTTTCACAACCAATGATAGTCGTGTTTTAACTCACTCTTTACCGAATTCTCTTAACCACCTCCTGCTTTTGTGATAAAGAAAGTTCCTCTTTTTAAATATTCTCAACAGGTCAGAGCATTATTTTGCAGTGACTGACTCTCCAACAAAGCCGCCAGGTTTGAATGTACAAACTGGCAGACAAGATTTTGCTGCGTTTCAAGTGAAGATATAGACGAAATAATCCAGCAATCTAAGGCTCCAAACACTCAAAATCATAGAAAATATATTTGGAGCTAGTTGGTGTGTTCAACAATTATGTTTATAAATCATGATTTTACTGAGTTATTTACTAAAAAAATAATTAATAACCTATAATGTTGGTTATAATATACAGTTTGATGCGTTTCATTTTTTCTTACAATATTGTAATCCTATCTGAAGTTTCCCACGACACATGGCAATAAATTATATGATCAAGCTGCACTGGATAAACAAATGAAATATAACCACACAATTCTGATTTGTTTTCAAACATCGCCGTTCACATTAAATATTTATATATTTTAAAATAACTATATTTAAATAATGGTTTTTTGAGTAAACAGCTTAATTTTATTCGTTAAATAGTCCTAACAAATGCCACTCTTGATTTCCAAACTCTCTATATAAATTCACTCCTCACTTCGAGACTTAGTGAATTTATCGATGATTTGGAAATCACTCCTCACATTACTTATAATAATTAATCTTGATTTAAAGTTTATATGTTTCACAATTATTTTACAGTCTGTGATGATTCCACTTGCTACAATTTGTTCTGAACTCACTTATCGCTGTCAAAAACACGACTGACACTCTTCCTTCCTTGCCACAGATATTATAGGCAGGGAGGAAAATTTCTAGGTGCACGGTCGAGACACTTCCAAATATAATTTTCTCTACATCGATCCATCCCGAAAGGAAAAGTATAGATCTGTGGAATGATAGCTTAGACATATCGAAGATCTGTGCAGGTCTAGCGACTCGCGAATCTATTTCTACCAATGCGAGACCATTATACTCGCCTTTGCCCGCGGAATTCAAACGTCGTCGTAACGACGCGTCACACTATAAAGCACTTTAATATTAGAAAAGGGACTCTACTTTCGTCAACATAAGAATAAATTCATGCAATTTAGTATTTTAATTAACGACGCTATTTAACAGCTTAGGTCATTAGCAAAACAGTTAAAATGCCACGCAAAAGAGCAAAGAAATGTTGCATGGAGGCCTCTTACATGAAGCTTGAGGTTATTTTACCCTCATAAATCCAGGGAACAGGACCCTCAATATTATATACATTCCGAATTAAGCCATGCTCAAGAATTTTATTCCCTTAAAATATTCGTTGAAATGATCATAACTTAATAGTTAGGACAACAATAGAGAAGAATGTAGAGAAAAATAAGGACATAGTTTTGATCTTTACTTACTTACTTACTTACTTACTCACTGACACTATCGAACCCGTAGGTTTATCGCCGCGCGGACATAAGCTCTCCACACATCCCTATCCTGAGCTAATGCTTTCCAATCATTCCCTGTATAATCTACTTCCCTCAAATCATAGTTAATGTTATTCTCCCACCTCATTCTTGGTCTACCAACTGGGCGTTTTCCCTCTGGCTTTCCTACAAGAAGCTTCCATGCAAGTCTTTCATTTCCCATACGTGCAACATGTCCTGCCCATCGCAGTCTACGAGACTTAACTGTTCTTATTATATCTGGCTTCCTATAAAGACCATGTAGTTGATTGTTATGTAGTCTTCTCCATTCACCTGTCTGTTCATCTTTCTTTGGTCCAAACATTTTCCTAAGTACTTTATTCTCGAATACTCGTAATCTCCTTTCCTCCCTTAAAGTATGAGTCCATGTTTCGCACCCATATAATATAACTGGTAGAATAATAGTTTTATATATTTTCAGTTTAACGTTTTTTGAAAGGAGTTGGGACATCAAAACTCTCTGCAATGCATAATAGTACGTATTTCCAGAATTGGGCCTATGTTTAATTTCTTTATGCATCTCATTCCTATTTGTGATTATTGTTCCTAGATATTTGAATTCAGCCACTTTCTCAAAATTTCCCTCATTTGTCATTAGCTGTTCATTTCCATTATATAATGTATTTCTACGTGTGACCATATATTTAGTTTTATTGATATTTACTTCCAGTCCTAATTTCTTAGTGTTACTCAATAGTGTGTGCGTGTTGTCCTTTAGTATCTCCTCGCTATCGGCCAATAGTACTACATCATCAGCATAAACTAACAGCTTATTAATACCATTGAGTTGTAAGCCTTCCTCATTCTCTAAAGATTTAATGACATGCTCTAGTACACAATTAAATAGTAGAGGAGATAGTGCATCTCCTTGATTCAACCCATTCTGGATTTCAAAAGTGCCTGAAAATTATGATGATCCTGATGAAGGTTTTCGGGCTGTAGGCCGTGGTCGTGAGACTTGTCTGAAAACTGTTTGCCTACACGCTCTAAAATCAGATTTTGACTTAATACAAAGGAGTCTGCCACTATCAGATAAAAATCGAAGTAAACTAGCATGAACAGAAATGAAATACCTCAGAAGGACAGTAGGAAAGACGCCGACGAGATAAAAAAAGAGAAGAGCTCGGACGGAGAAGACATTAGTAGAGGGCATTAAAGAGAGGCAAACTGAAGTGGTTGGGTGTATATGCCGTATGTCAAAGAAAAGGAAAGTCATATAAGTAATGGAAATGAGAACACAGGGAAGAATTTGAAGAGGAAGGCCTTGAGTTAAATAAAAAAAAAAACAAATTGTCCAGAGTAGGACGAATGCGGCAAATAAAGTCAGAAATGAGAAGAATGTGCAGGGACACCAGCTGATGGAGGAAATGGATAGTTCTTCATGGACCCGACGCCTAACGACATTAAGGGGCAGGCGAAGAAGAAGAACAACAAGAAAAAATCCATTGGTAATGAACTTGCGAACCTTGGAACTAGAGACCAGCATGGAACTACTACAGAACTAGTACTGAATATAAATCTTAAGAGATGAAAAAAAAAATTGGAACTAGAGACCAGCATGGAACTACTACAGAACTAGTACTGAATATAAATCTTAAGAGATGAAAAAAAAATTGGTATAACTGACCAGCCTAATGGGCCAGTGTTCAGCGTTCCTGACCACATTTCATGAGGTCCCGGGTTCGATTCCCGGTCAAACATAGGAATTATTCCTGCAGTTGCCCATGGTCTGGAATTTAGGTTAAGTTTATGTTAAGAACTCTTCTGGCGCTTCATTATCATTTATCATCTATCATATCATAGAGGTAACGTAACTCCGCTTTCCAGGTGCCCCACCTAAGAAATGGATTACAATTCCGCCAATGCCAGGGGAGAAAACCAGAAATGTCATAAAAGACAACCTGGTGGCTTAGACAAAAATAAATATTGGTATTTATTATAACAGGCCTATGGTATTTATTATTCTGGAATGATAGCCTGTAATTAAGGGCTGGTTTCACCAACAGAGGTAACTGCATTACGCCAGTTTTCCGCGTGTATAATGAATAGCTTAAACTGGCGTATGCAGTTACCTCTGTTGGTGAAACCGACCCTTAATAAGTTGGTAAAATTCAAGCTGTTCCATCATTAGGTGTAAATTACTTTTTTTTATATTAACGTACCTGAGTGACCCATTCGTATTTTTATAATTTTAAACTGTGGAGGCCTTTCGGTCTGTTGTCTGTCTTCAGCATCTGTTCAAGTGCAACTTCGTGTTATGAGGATAATTTTAGAGGTTGATGCGATCGAATAGTATGTTTTTGTTTAACATTCTTCCGTTTTCAGTTTCTTTTTAAAATTTAAATTTCTTCCAATGTATTTATTTTATTATCATATTCTTTATGTGTTATCTAAAGCGTATTTGACAATCGTATATATGTGGTAACTTGCTTCTATGATGTGTTTTGAGTGTATTTGAACTATTTAAAATATTAATTGAATCTCAAGTTAAAATTTCTACTAGTTCTTCCGATATGTAATTTATTACATCTATTGCAATTTGATTTCTAGATGTTTTTGTTAACATGCAACAGTTGTAATTAATTAGTTATTGTATCGGGATAACCACTAAAAGCTTTAATATAAAATAATATGAACATTCAAATACTTCAAATCTAACTAACTCACTCATTCTCACAACCGAGCCCGAAGTTTCATAGCCGCATGACATAAGCTCTCCATACATTTCCATCCTGATCTAATATTTTCTTATCATTCCCTGTATAATTCATATTTTTCCAGCTACGGTTAATGTTATTTTCAAACCTCATTCTTAGCCTACCTACTGGCCACTTTCCTACAAGAATTCCATGACATATTTAATTCCCAAAACTGTCACATGTCCTGCCCATTACAATATACAAGATTTAACTGTTCTTATTACATCTCTCAAAAAATCAAGCGCGACAGGCCTAGAGGACCCTTGACCTACCAGCCGGCTGCTGGCCTCACGCCCACATATGTTAGTTATAGAGGTAGACGATCATAAGCCGGTGTAGGAGTGACATATGGTCAACATGTAGGGTTCCCAGCCGTTATAGCTAGTCTTATCAACCTGGAGTAGCAACTTATTGTAGCTACACAAATGCCTCATGATGCTGGTGGGGGGGCACCGGTCCCTTACTGGCCGAAATTCCACGAGAAAATTTCTTCCCCCATGGGGACTCGAACTAGCGCAAGTCCCATAGATCTGCGCCAAGGTATCTTGCCTTAACCACTCTGATATGGCGTAGGACTTATTACATCTGGTTTCCCATAAAAAATCAGATACTCGGAAAGAAAATACAACTGTGGAAAAACACATTGTAGAAGCAGACCATCAAGTAGATACAAATAATGACACTTTTCGATAATACATAAAGAATACAATAACAATAATATAAATGCGAGTAGATTGGAAGAAATTGAAATTTTAAGAAATTTTAAAACGAAAATAAAGGCATACCCATTGATCATAGCTTCCTCTATTGAGTCCTAACAACAGGAAGCAGTATTTAAATAAGCTCAAAATGTGACGGCTGTCTGAAAGGCCTCCACAGTTCAAAATTTTATAATTGAGGACAAGATCACTAAGGTAAGTTAGTATAAATATAACTTGAATATGCTCAATGGTGATAAAAAGTAAATATTAAAAGCATAAATAATTTAGACTTAATTGTATTTTCTACTTAACAGGACCACGTGTGCAGACCAACACAGCTACTGCTTATATAGATGGGAACTTCCTGTATGGTTCCAACATACGTCTAGCGGATGAACTGAGACTGTTGAAAGGAGGACGTCTAAAAACTCTTGCTGCATTTAGCGACTTGGGCCTTAAAGATCTCATGCCTCTTAAATTACAATTCCCTGATGATGGATGTATTCGAAGCACACCAGATATATATTGTTTCTTGGCAGGTTAGTATAATAGCGTTTACATATCCTAAGTTATCTTTATTGCGCTCTTATGTCATGTGATTAATTAATATTTAGTAATTTTACACAATGATGTAGGCCTATAGATTAGTGGGCTAACTGGCATTAAGCTGATTACTCATCTAGAGATGTCCTCCATCTCCTTAAGTGCTTACATAGGTATTATTTATGTAATAAAGAGTTAAAATCAACTTCTGACAGTTGTTACTTTCAGGCCCGCGTGATAGAGGGCACGTACCTTCAAAGTGAGATGTTATACTAAAAAAAGGCGTGTGTGTGTGTGCGTGTGTGTGTGTGTGTGTGAGTGTGTGTATTTATTTACATACTGTAAGGAGATTACGAGTATATGAGAACAAAGTTCTTAGAAACATTTTTGGACCAAAGACAGATGAACAGACAAGTGAATGGAAAAGTCTGGACTATATGGTCTTTATGGGAAGCCAGGTGTAGTGGGAGTGGTCGAGTCTCGTAGACTGCGATGGGCAGGACATGTGGCACGAATGGGGAATGAAAGACGTGCATGGAAGCTTCTTGTAAGAAAACCAGAGGGAAAACGCCTAGTTGGTAGACCAATAATAAGGTGGGAGAATAACATTAAGTATGATTTGAGGGAAGTAGATTATACAGGGAATGATTGGGAAGCATTAGCTCAGGATAGGGATGTATGGAGAGTTTATGTCCGCGCGGCTATGAACCTATGGGTTCGATAGTGCCAGTGAGTAAGTAAGTATACAAGTTGGCATGTTCCTTGCTTCTGGTCCCAAGGGCCGCGGGTTTAAATCCGACAGGCGTCGATGAATTTTAGGATTGAAAAATATCTATGGGACAAGTAAGTCTTCCAAAAGGGAATTAAAGCCGTGGTCCCGAGTCGTAAGATTTTCGGGCTCGTAAAAGAACCCCAAGACTGTATTAGTACATCTGACAAGGAATCTGTCAACCATTGCATGACGAAATCTATCTTTAAATTTCTACCAGTGTAGAGTTGTGATGTACCAAGACCGTGTCCAAAAGATATTATATGATGCTTTTAATTGCAAGGGACTAAAATCTGGCAGAAAATCTCTCATTTAAACTACAGGGATGCAATACAACTCATGATTGGTGTATTGCAAAATCCTAACATACTATCGTCCGCTCCGCCTCACTCCACTCCACTCTATTCATGCAGTGACATCCATCTCCTTCGTGTTACCATTGCTAGATTCTGGCTTTGATTTATTTTTATTTTATTTATTTATTTTTGACACGGCCATGGCTTATAACATCGCTTCACTGGGAGAAATTTCGAAGTAGGTTTCGGCATGCATTGGCTTCCATGTTCCCGTCTTAGAATGCATCGAAAATCATTATATATATATATATATATATATATATATATATAAACAGAGCGCATATATATAACAGAGCGCATATATATATATATATATATATATATATATGGTATGATAAGAAAAATAAATGCCTGGACGGGATTCGAACCCGGATCTCTGAGTCTGTACCTCAGCGTGATATCCATTACACCACCAGGCGAATCCAATCCAAACACTTATTTTTCTTATATATGTATTAAACTCTCCATTATTACTAGATGTCGCGAGAACACTGTCTTCACTGCCATCTAGTAGCTGACTATATCAAGTAAGCAAATTAAAGAGAATATTTATTTTACTTTATAGCAGTAACGCTTTATCGATGTTATAATTAAATCTTTAACATTGAGCAATGCAAGCTTAATATGGTATGATAAGAAAAATAAATGCCTGGACGGGATTCGAACCCGGATCTCTGAGTCTGTACCTCAGCGTGATATCCATTACACCACCAGGCGAATCCAATCCAAACACTTATTTTTCTTATATATGTATTATACTCTCCATTATTACTAGATGTCGCGAGAACACTGTCTTCACTGCCATCTAGTAGCTGACTATATCAAGTAAGCAAATTAAAGAGAATATTTATTTTACTTTATAGCAGTAACGCTTTATCGATGTTATAATTAAATCTTTAACATTGAGCAATGCAAGCTTAATATGGTATGATAAGAAAAATAAATGCCTGGACGGGATTCGAACCCGGATCTCTGAGTCTGTACCTCAGCGTGATATCCATTACACCACCAGGCGAATCCAATCCAAACACTTATTTTTCTTATATATGTATATATATATATGGCTGTTAATGCTCTAGAGGTAACTTTTATATTTTCGGAAACAAACTCGACATACGGCAATTTTAACCTGAAGATAAAAATTTTAAATTCGCTCTAGCAGTCGTAATTTTTTTTTTTTCGCAACGAAACTCAGTATATGCCAATAAAAAATAACTAATATGTATTCTTCAAAAATAATCAAAATCCGACCACTAGAGGTGAGGTTTACCTGAAAGCCGAAATGTATTAATAGCTCTAGCGGCTGTCATGTTAGTTTTCTCGTAATGGAACGATTAAAATAACAAAAGATAAATTCCATAAACCTGAAAAATTAGACCATAAATTAGATTTGTAGAGGAATTCGTCTAATTTACGCAATTCCTGCGATACCGACTTTCGTTTTTTAGAATGTTAAAGTTTACTTATTTGTAGGTTCTGTATTAGATCGCCAGGTATTTAAATTAATATATACTTTTGCAGGGATAACAGAGCTAATGAAAACATGGCGTTAGCCGTACTGCACACCATGTTGGTGAGAACACACAACAGAATAGCTTCAGATCTGAGTGACATAAACCCACACTGGGACGATGAAAAGTTGTACCAGGAGACGAGGCACATCGTAGTAGGTCTGGTCCAGCACATCACTTACACTGAGTTCCTACCCATGCTCCTCGGCAAGGAAACTGTCGAAAAATACGAGCTTGTGCCAAAATCAGTTGGATACTGGGATGGTTATGATTCAAATATTGATCCTACAATACCATCAGCATTCGTAACTGCAGCTTTCAGGTAACAGGTTATTACATTTTCTGTGAATCTTAAGAAAAAAAATGTATGTATTTTCCAATGCCACCCACTGCTCTTTTCATTCTCTGAGTTCCATGTTAGGCAGAAAGAGATGTTAATGTGGGACTTGTTCAATTTACAAACGACTTTCCCTCGGTGGTTTATCAATTATGTTCCTTGCCTCTGAACCTGAGGGTCGCTGGTTCAAACTCGGGCGAGCTCGAGGAATGTTTTAAGATGGAAAATTCAAGGGACAAGTCCTCCAGAAGGGACAGGTCCCGAGTCTGAAGTTATTGCTTGGAAAAAAATAAAAACTCAACTCTAAATTAGAGCCTCTGAACAAAATTTAATCGGCTTTTTTTTCCATCCAAGTAATATCTTACTTGCCTACTAGATTTCTGTTTTAGGGGATGAGCTAATCAGTTTTCACTCACTGACATTTATAGGAAAATAAGTATAACTAAATTGCCTTGCTCCCATAAAGGGATGTACGGAATGTATAGGCAGACAGACACTTTGGCAGATCAATTTACGTAAGTGATATGCACTTGTTTTGTGTAGAGAGAATAGTGTAGGATGAGTATATGTCTTTGTGTGTTGTATGTCGTGGTTAACGTCCCCATCCGGCGGACACCGAGGAATTTTGACCAGAAAGCTGGCCAATATAATTTGTTATAAAATTATACCACGGGTTTTTTTTTTTACTGTAAAACAGCATATTCTCTATATTTTTTCTAAATATCAGAGCCATATTAGCAACTTAAAAACAATGTTTATAAGGAAGAATGCATTTAAAATCCCTCGTCAACGGTTTCGTCTCTAGGCTCACAATCAGTAGAGCGTCTCTGCTCTGCAGGCAAGAGTAAATTCAAAGTTCGTTTGAAAAGGAACCCATTTCTCTAAGTCGTCTTACTTTTTAATGCCACCAGTTTTGTCCTTTTAGACATTTCTAGTGTTCTCTCCTGGCAATGGCGTAATTGTAACCCACTTCTGAGGTTGGGGCGCCTGGAAGACGGGGTTACGTTGCCCCGATGATATGATGATGATAGTGGTGCGCCAGGAGAGCCCCTAATCCTAAACTTAATCTAAGATGAATATGAATGATGATGATTGCGATGGCCATATGATTTCGGGGATCGTTTGGGCCTTAAAGTTTTCCTGGCATTATCTTACAGGTGATGAAAAAAACCCGATAAAAATCTCACCCAGAAAAACTGACCCGACGGGGGATCGAACCCGGGCCCGCTGCGTGACAAGGCAGAACGCTGCCTCGAGACCACAGTGATTGTTACATTTAGAAGACAAGACAAGATATGCGTAACAATCTATTTATCACAATCAAATTTCAGGTTTCCTAGCATAACTTAATCTGTATGTTCGGAAGTTCTTATTATGTGCTTCTGAAGATTTTTCTAGCAATCTGCCAATAGGAAACGGGGGAAAAGGTAAAGTGATCTCGCTACAGGCCATGGGAGACCATTGGGATAGTAGGAGGTTAAGTCTCTCACTTTTTCTAGACAATCGGCACGTAGTGTCAGACGGGTTGTGACAGCTGTCTCTTTCCCCAGCAGATCACCTATACCGAGTTCCTCCTCTGAACCCACCGGGACTCGAACCCTCGAGCTTCCGATTTGTAGCATATTGCCTTAACCAACTACACTACGAATGTCCCTAGGCATGTTTATAGAATCAATGAAAATGGAATGTCCTAAAATATCTTAAATAGTGTAAGGCTAGGAGGTAAAATAAGAGGATGACCAATTTAAAGATGGCTAGAAGAATTAGAGTGTGTCGTTGATAAAATGAAAATTAGAGAATGGAAAAATAAAGTCATGAAGAGAGATGAGCGAAGGAGGATTGTGAAGGAAGCCCACCCTTGACTGTAAATCTGTGAAAGAACAAGACGACATGCGCGGAATAATTCCTATTTATTACAGGCTGAGACATATTTTGGATGGAGATTTTATCATTGGTGGAGTGACAAGACTTTATGGGCCCTGGCCCATCTCTAAAGCTCCCATAATTTATTTATATTCATAGCCAGTCTCATCCATTTTCTTTCTCCAATCTTCACAACATCCTATGAGATACAGTTCCTTCATTTCTTCTTGGGTCTTCCCATTCCTCTCCTCCCTCCTGGTATTATAGCAAAGACCTTCTTCAGTCCTCCATCTTCATTCATTTTTTGTAGGTATCCAGCTCACTTCAACCTGTTAATTTTGATAAATTTAAACAGATCAGGCTCTCCGTACTTTCTATATAAATATAAGTTGTATCTTCTTCTCCATAGGGCTTCCTCTATTATTCCTTCAAAAATATATCTCAGGATCTTACGAGGTGTGATCAATAAGTTTCCGGAATGAGGCCATAAACACAACACAACACTTCAAAGTTTCTATTCAGCACTGTCACCCTCGAAGTAGTCACCTTGGGAGTTGATACACTTGTTCCAGCGCTTCTGCCAATGCTGGAAGCACTTCTGGAAGTCGTCTTCTATAAATGTGTCCAATGCCTTCTGAGATTCGCGCTGGATGACATCAATGTCCTCAAAACGATGTCCTCGGAGCCGAATTTGTAGCCGTGGGAACAGGAAAAAGTCTGCCGGAGCCAGATCTGGAGAATAGGCTGGATGGGGAACAGTACTCATCCTATTTTTGTCCAAAACTGGCGGACAGAATTGCTTTGTGCTCGGGCGCATTGTCGTGATGCAGGAACCAGTCACCAGTCCTCCATTTCTCTGGCCGTTTGCGTCGCACACTCTCCCTCAATCTTTGCAACACTTGTTTGTAGTACACTTGATTCACTGTTTGACCCTGTGGTACAAATTCCTTATGCACAATTCCATTAATGTAAAAAAAAAAATCATCATTGACTTCACATTCGATCGAACTTGTCTGGCTTTCTTGGGGCGTGGAGATGCAGGACTCTTCCATTGCGAAGACTGTTGTTTAGTTTCTGGATCGTAGCCATAAATCCATGTTTCATCACCAGTAATAACCTTTTCCATGAACCGTGGGTCATTTTTAAGCTGTTCTTTAAGATCTGTGCAGGCAATCACACGACTTTCCTTTTGGTCATTTGAAAGGAGGCGGGGCACGAACTTCGCAGCAATTCTTAGCATGTTCAAATCGTCTTTCAAAATGCTTTGAACACTTCCAAATGAGAGTGCTAGTGCATCAGACAGTTCTCGTATTGTAATGCGCCTATCATTTAATACCATTTCCCTCACTCGATCGATATTTTTATTGGTTTTGCTGGAAGTTGGTCATCCCAGACGATTTTCATCCTTAACCGATGTCACGCCCCTTTTAAATTTCGAAAACCACTCAAATGCTTGAGATTTGCCCACTGCTTCCTCCCCATAAGCTGTTCTTAACATTTTATATGTTTCTGTTGCAGTTTTACCAACTTTAAAGCAAAATTTTATGCATGTTCTTTGTTCCTCGTAATCCCGCATTGTTGCTACACAGAGAAATCGCCGCATGTACAAAACACGTCTTCACTTCAGAGCTTCTACCAGCATACTGCAAGGTCAGAGAAGGTCGCGCGACCCCTCAAATTCATTACAAGGAAATTCTGAGTGTACAGCCTGGGTGAAAATTAAAAACTCCTCAATGGCATAATTGTTTTGAAGCCATTCCGGAAACTTATTGATCACATCTCGTACATTTAAATCTGCCTAGGGAGTTTTCGTCTACGCTCGTTAATACCCATGATTTTCCGGCGCATGTAGCAACTAGTAGGCCTATAATTAAAACTTCATACATTGACAACTTTGTCCTTTTCGACACTAAATGTGATTTCAAAACTACACTTCTGAATTAGCAACTAAAATGTGCTTCTGAATTAATATTTAATATTTTTTTAATAATTTACTTTTACGCTACACTCTAATTCAACCCAGGAAGTTACTACAGACCTTACGGGCTAAGCCAGTGCCCCCCTACGTACAGGAGTAGATGCTGCCAAACTCATAACGATATTTGCTTATTTAGGGAGGGGTGAAGAGGCAAGATTAGCAGTTATTTTTCCAAATCTATGTACTATACATTTAAAAAACATAGTTTTTCCGTTACGGCATGCAGACTAGTTTTATAGTAAATATGAGAGTCGACACTTTCACACAGGATAATACAGTTCCGCACGAGCTCAGTGACAAGTGGCAACTGTTTTTTTCTTTAAGAGGGGGTGGCTTGGACGGCTACAACTTACAACTCTGTACCTGCTGTGTTGCATATTTCAATTTTATTTAAGAATTTCTCTCAAGAAAATACTGTTAAAATGGTAACCCAGTTCCCTATTCCAAACACAATGTAACTTTCTGGGTTGAATCTGGCTTTAGGCAGACAAAACTACTTGTAGTTTAATATTTCTGGATGCGTGCGATTGTACCTGCAGTCTTTCTAATGGACATTCATTTTATTTTCTCTGGATATGTAGAATATGTTATCAATAAAATTTTATAAGAAGACAAAGACGATTGTTAGACTGAAACCTACCATCGGAACTTCCCATTCAAATTAAAAGAGTGGGTAAAAAAGTTTTATATTTATGTAAAGTTTTAGAACATGCCCCAATTTACGCGCGTGAAAGTAAATAGTGAAACTGCTCGTGTCAATTGCACTTTTGTTTGCCCACATAATGTTTTACATATAAAACCTGTTTAACCCGAAGGTCGACATAATTATCATAATTAATGCTGGTGTTTTTTTATTACTCATCATCTTTGTAAATGTAAATCAATACTATCCAAGAAAGTATGTATGTATTACTGTTTGCAAATTATATGTATTACGTGCAAAGCAGGTATTTATACAAAGTGTTTCAGAATAAGTATTACAGACATCTAGCGGTTGTAGAAGGGACTTAGTAGATAAAGTTTTTATAAGGAATCCATGTCCGGAAAGGTAACATTTCGATGTAATATAGGTTTGATGATCGAAACAATAGCGATAAACAATATAATTATAGATCAAGTTCAGAATTTTAATTATTTGGGATGCCATTTAGGTAATGACAGAAATTTAGATAAACGCACTAAAATACAACGATTCAATTATCTAAGTGGCACAATTAAACGTACTCTATTGAATAAAACTAGAAAAGAAACTTTTAAAATTTTACAAAGTATTGGCAGTTCCATCTCTTATCTATGGATGTGAAAGCTGGACATTAACAAAGGAAGATAGTAAACAAATAGAGGCTGCAGAAATGAGGATGTTGAGAGCAATAGCAGGATACCAAAGGACCGATAAAAAGAAAAACGAAGATATAAGAACTGAACTTAATATATTTAATCTCTGTGAAAGAATAAAATACTATCAAAATGCTTATCTTCAGCACATATTACGAATGAATGAACAGCTCATACCAAGAAGAATGTATAATTATAAACCAAAAGGGAGAAGATTGTTGGGAAGACCATTGAAGAGATGGAAGGACCAATTCGACCTATAATTAGATCGGAACAGACCATTGGGCTTAATCCTTGTTGTTGATGATGATAATGATCAAAACACAACGGGCTGATACCGCGTGTCTTGTGTTTCAGAATAAGTAGGCCTATTACAGACTTCTAGGGGTGGTACTACAAGTGTGGTTCCACGTGGCGACCTTGGTGTTCGTTGCAAAAAGTGTGCTTGCGACGCATGTTTTCATACACATGCCACACAAGGAATGGTGTTGGCTCAATAATTTCTGCTACCGCCAAAATTCGTAACAAGAAAATCTTCCTTCAACTCGATAGGTGTAGTACAACCCCTAAAGGTCTGTAGTACTTATTCTAAAACACAAGACACACGATATCAGCCAATTGTGTTTCGATATTCAAATTTATTTTACATCGAAATGGTACGTTTCCGGATATGGCTTTCTTAACAAACTTGATTTACTAATTCCCCTCCACAACCCCTAGAAGTCTGTAATACTTATTCTGAATCACCCTGTATTAAAAGGATCGAAAATTATGTTATACAGATGAGTGAAATGTTTATGAGTGAAGCGCAACTGAGGCCGGAATTTCGAAACGAATTTATGTAACATTTTAATATTATAACTTTTACAGTACACACATTTAAGCTTATTTGAATGTGTATTTATACATGTATATGTGTGCTAATATTATCCTTTGTACTCCACGAGTTTCGGGTTCCACGCTGGGCAGATAAATGTTGGTATGTGGTATATTTTCAATTTACGCACCACTTCGGTAGACCAATTTAACCAAGGATAATATTTTATTGAGTATAGAGTGGGTGTATATTTATGTTTTTGTTCAGTAAAAAATGTGCTCTATGAAGGATTACGATGAAAAAAAGGAAGAAGGTTCGCTGCCGGCATGTAGCCTCTCATTCTGAAAGCACTAAGGAGGCCGCCAGGCTTAACATTTCCATCCGACGGACGAATCGCTAACAACAATAGCGCATCTTTCTCAACAGTATGTAGACCTATTTCCAGAAGAATTTATAGTTTAATGCAGGGATCTGGTGCACAATCTAGCGATTAAAAATAAATTGTGCACCACCATCCCTCCTGGTCCCGAGATTGAAAATTTTACAATTACATTAATGGAATTAAATTAAATATAAAGTATTTCAACCCCGACGGATATCGAATCTAGGCCCGCTTGAGCCAGCATGGCGGACATATTTATATACTCTTTTCATAATTTATTTTATCTTTATATTAATTGTATTTGCTATAATCTGCAATTTAAGTATTGTAGCCTAGTTAAGCCTATATTTATCTCAACATAGTTTTACTTTTTAATAATATTTCTTTTCCTTAGATGTAGATCAACTTTTCACTTTGTAAATGCTTTTACGATCCCCAAGTAACCGTGTACTTTCAACTAAACAAGGCGAATATAACATGGATGATTATAATGGCCAAATAGTGTTCGGGGACAAATTTGGGTCGTAAAGATATCTCACTTTCATCTTATAGGTGAGGAAAAACTCAGGAAAATATCTCACCCAATATACCCGACTGCGGCCTGATAGTCTCAGGCAACGACATTACCCCTAGATCAGGAGGAGGACTATTTTTTAATAACACCTAATTAATTTAAGCATAATATCATATTCATATTAGCATCATCATCATCAACAATCACGGATTAAGCCCATGTGGCTTGTTCCGGTCTCATAGATTCTCATTCAAAAGTTGGATCCATCTCTTCTTCGGTCTACCAACATTCCTGCGTCCTTTTGGTTTGTATTTAAGTATAATTTGGGAATGCGATCATCTTCCATTCTTTGAACATCTTCTTTCCATTTTTTTCTAGATTCTTTTAACCTATCTAAGAGTTTAAAGATATTTATTAGCATTTAATTTTATTGTTTCCTATTTTAATTCCACGTCATATTTTCTGTATAACCCTGCAGAGCGGAAGAGAAGGTTGATGGTCTTAAACCTATCCATCCATAGTAATTCTGACCGAAGGCAGGTCCTTCACTGCAAACATAGCATTTTCATGCTATGCTTGCAGCTTTACTAGGGAATTGTAGGTGTAGTAGCTTTCCACACCGGTGAAGGATGATGATAAAGATGATGATGATGGCCATATGATTTCGGGGACCGTTTGGGCCTTAAAGTTTTCCTGACATTTGTCTTACAGGTGAGGAAAAACCCCGATAAAAATCTCACCCAGAAAACCGCCCCGACCGGGGATCGAAACCCGGGCCCGCTGCGTGACAAAGCAGCACGCTACCTCGAGACCACAGCGGCGGACCTTAAAGCTATAGGTAAATAAATTATTTTATTATTCCAGCTAGTTTCCCTTGTCGTCCCAACTCCTTTCAAATAATGTTTAACGAAACATAGGCTATATAAAAAGACAATTATTCCAGTTATATATACTGGAAACACGGTATTTTAGAATAAGAGAGACACTCCGCTGTGTGTATGTTCATCGTCCGTCAGATAGGTAAGTTAAGCTTGCGGCCCCCTTGGTAATTTTCGTTATAATAGGTTACGTGCCAGCAGCAAGATTCAACTTCTCTTTACCCTTCATACAACCACATTATAAACTACAAAAAAAACCGACACTCATTGTACCTTCGTCTGTGTACAAATTATACGCATACACAATCTAACTAAAGGGTCTGCCGAAGTGGTGCGAAAATTGAAAATCGATCACTTAATGCCATACAACAGCCTAATGCGGAACCCAAAATAGGACAACTACAGATGATCCCATTGGAATTAACACTTTAAAAGAGGAGAAAAAGAACGAATATTTAAAAATAAAGACTCCACTGCGCGACAGACCTAGAAGGTCCTAGCCCTACCAAACGGGTTGCTGGTCTCAATCCTCTTGTGTTAATAACAGAGGTTGACGATCATCTAGCTAGTGTAGGATTGACATGTGGCCAGCATATCGGGTTCCCCAGCCGTTATAGCTGATTTCCTCACCCTGAAGCCTCTACTTATTGTAACACCCCACGTATCTCACGATGCTTGGTGGATACCAGTCCCAAACTGGTCGAAATTCCCCATAGAGACTCGAACCAGCGCAAGTCCCGTAGCTCACACAAAGTAATGTTGTCTTATACAACTTGGTTGTGGGAAGGGAGCAGTGCTTAGGACAAAATTTAGATGAAAGAGAGATGTAGAGTCAGGTAAATGTAGGAAATTACATAGACCTAAGTGAGCTCCATGAAGTTTTTGTGAAATCAGATGTAGTAAAAACAATTAAGTCTCGTAGACAATGATGGGCAGAACATGTGGCTTAAAAGAGGGCCATGGAAGCTTGTTGTAGGAAAATCAGAAGAAAAAAAACACCCAGTAGATAGGTCAATAATGCATTAAATATGATTTGAGAGAGGCGAATTGTACTGAAAAGGTTTGGAAAATGTTAGCTTAGAATATGGATATCTTATGTCCGCGTGGCCATGAACCACACAGTGCCAATGAATTAGAGTTAGTTAATCCTGAATAATTTAATGATGAACTCTGTTGGTTTTTCAGGTTTGGAACATTCACTTCTGCCCAGCTTGCTTGAACGCTGGAGTCCTAATCACGTACGAATAGGCGCTCAGCGCCTCAGCGAGGTCCTTAAGAAACCTTTTGACTTGTACAAGCCTGGATGGTACGATCAATATGTGATGGGACTTGTCAACCAGGTGGCACAGGCCATGGACGACGGAGTTACTCAAGAAGTAACAAATCATCTGTTTCAACAGCCTTCTAGACGTTTCGGCATGGATCTCGCCAGTATCAATCTACAACGGGCGAGAGAACACGGCGTCGACCGGGATACAATAACTACAGGCACTTGTGCGGACTGCAACCTTTGCCACGATGGAGTCTGATGCTACATACTCTTCCCAACACCACTGTTCTTCGATATCAGGACATCTATGAGTAAGTAGCTTATCTTAAATATGTTCACAAGGGAACTGTAAATCATTGCATGCCGAAACTAACCTTGAAATTTCTCCCACATAAGCGTTTAATGTACCAAATAATTGTCTAAAAAATTATCTGCCGTTTTAACTGCAAGACACAGAAATCGAAGCGTGAATTCAGCAATGGTAACCCACTGTACGGAGTAGTTGTACATCCCTTCATGAGTCAAGAGCGGAGTGAAGTAAGGCGGGACAGGGAGCAGACGGCGGGTACTGAGGGTTATACAGTCTGCCAATACAGGAGATGTAATACTTACTGTAGTTTAAATGAGAGATTTGGCACTGGATTTTAGTGCCTTGCAGTTAAAAAGACATAACTTTTTGAACACGGCCTTTGTATATCATAACGCTTCTCTGAAAGAAATTTCAAGGTAGGTTTCGACATGCAATGGTTGACAGTTCCCTAGTTAGTTGTGAAGAGGGATACAAAGTAATTTCACATAAACAGCCACAGGGTATACAGCCTGACAATGAAAACCTCATCACTCACATTCAATGTGGATTTTTCAACCAAAGTCTAAACCACGACCGTGGTTTTCCGATTATTTATTGTTTCCATAACACCTATAAAAATGACTGAAAATTCACAGAAATTATGAAACCATAGACATGATTCAGACATTTATTATAGGAATTAACAGCCGTAGATTTTCAATTTTTATGGTTGTTATGGAAACAATAAAAAATAGGAAAACCGCGGCCGTGGTTTAGACTTCGGTTGAGAAATCCACACTCAATCTCTAAACTCGTAATCTATAAATACTGAATTAAATTGTTATATAGTTAGGAATTATATTTTATGGTCTGTAGATTCAGATGGAGTATTTTCTTTCAATCGATCTTCTGTACCTTCTTATGAGCAGCATATGGCTTCACAAAGTATTTCCATTACTTCATTCCTTATTTCTCCTGCTTTACAATTTTTTTCAATAATGGTTCTTTTCCATCTCTCACTTAATCTTCTTTTATTATCCTGGGGATCCAATCCGAAGCCATTATTTCCACAGCTTTATTTTCTTTTGTTTCTGTTATACTATTCAATTCCACTTTCCCTTATTTATTTACATTGTAATATATTTTTTATTTGTATTTTCTACTATTATTAATAATTTGAAATTGTATCTCGCAATCTTATTCTCATAATTATTCTTAAACATGTATTGTAAAACCGGATATTTATCCCCATATAATAATAATAATAAGGGCTTTTGTTTTGTTTATTTAATATTTAAATATAATTATAGGCCTATTTATTTCTAGTAAGAATGGAAATAAGATTGATTTAGAGAATTCAATTTTTTTATAAGTATATAAAAAATTCAAACTGGTCAATATAAACTGTTAATACAGTTAGATGTATTCCAAACTGATTTAATATAAGTAAAAATACTTGAAATAGTTGAATTTGTATTTTTTATAAACAAATAAACGGGATTGGACGAATTGGATGGGAGTCAGCCAGTAGTACTCCTTCCTTTTCAGTTGGACCAATCAGAACTATCAGATTATAACAGAAATGAAATGGGATTTTTCCCAGAACAACAAGATGGCTACAATACTTGAAAGAAGTTGGATGTGTAAAATAATGAGTCATCGAAAAATAAGAGAATTATAGTTCATTTCTTAATATTAGTTGACAAAATGGTATCAAAGTTATAGAAAATAATATTGAAGTATAAATTCCATTCATCTTGAATATAAATAATCCATAAAGTGGAAATAAAGTGTTAGTGAAAGATTGACCGTTGGAAATAGCCATCTATTACATATATGAAGTAATAATCTTCTATAAGTGAAATTTATTAATTTAAGCCGGAATCTTTTAAATTATTGAACATTGACAAGATTCGTCTAAACAGAAGTGAAAACTTTAATAAAATAATATTTACTTTAACTGTTAACGAAGTGTCGTTATTTGTTCATGTAAGAAACTTACCCTCATTCCCTTGAAGGGAGTCATCAGTGCCGTGGCAAATAACACTGGTCTAAATTATTACAATCATTATATCTACAACGTGGGACATCACAGCCAACAACCCATCTTCATGGAACAAGGTTTTCCATTTCATTTTGAATAATCCAAAGTATTTCCCACGTTTCATAATCATGTCGTAAATCTGATATCACAGTACTATTGAAAAGTTTAAGTTTAGCCTGTTCGATAGCATGTTATAGATTCAGATTGGATATAATAGGAACAAAAACCACTAGTTTCTTCTTTTATTCTGTTCTTAATATTACCTATTATGTTAGCTACCTATTTAGACCTTTTTATTATATATAACTTTCCTCATTAGAGGATTGCCTCAAGGACAAAGTGATACAGACAATTAATTTTTTGAATTGAAGAAATACATTTTGTAAATACACTAAAAAAACAAATTGTAGGCCTAATTGAAGTATACATAGGCCTACTATAAAGTAGAAATTTTGTAAAAATGGTTTCTTAAAATTTAAATTGATCCTCTAATGGCAGCGATGGCAATTTTAGAAAGAAACACCCTGTCCAAATCTAAGGAATTCCAAAATTTGGCTAAGAATCCTGGTATAGTACCTCTTGCCCCGATCATCAATCCTGTGACAGTTATACTATCTAATTGGTATTTATTTTTGTAATAGTCAATTGTTGGCTCATATATGGCTTTCTTTTCAGAATTCCTGAATAATAACAATACTTTTATTGTCTATTATAATTTTGCTTATTTTCTCTTTAGTCACATTTCTTTAGTTTTCCTTATATTAATTTTTATATGATCTTCTTCATTACTTCCAATAGAGTATTCATTTTACTTTGCACATCATTAAAACTATGGGAGACCAAATTTACATTATCTGCAAAGTCTAAGTCTTCAGGATATTATTCAATCCCATCTTATGATCTCCTAACACTACCTACCGGCCTTTCCATAATGTCATTCATAATAATCAAAAATGTAATTGGAGAGAGAATACAACTCTGTTTCACCACGTGTAATTGCAATATTTGTATTTTTTCGCAAATGCTTATTAAATTAAGATTGTGCATGAGTTGCATCATTTGTTTGTGTATTAAATTGACTATTTAACTCATGCCCCAAATGGGAGTCAATGACCAATCACGTTTCAATGATTTCTGTTTTACAACCAATCAGAGTCGTGTTTCACGAAATATTTATCAGTGTTATAATTACCATATATTAAACAAAGCTCCTCGTTTTTAATATTCTGAACAGGTCTGACCGTTATTTTGCAGTGACTGAGCCTATAAGAAATACGGCTACCAGATTGTATATATAGTGCATACATGTCAACATTTGTAGCAATTTATTATACCACCAAAAAAAGAAACCACTGTTTGACTTTCTTAAATGTATTTTTTCCCAGGTAATAATCCAGAAAAATATAATTGTAATATTTACATCATACGACATCAGAAATGAATTAATATACAGAATGATGTTTCATTTTTCTCCCACTAGAGAGCATTCTTACAATATTGCGTTCCTTTGGCAATAAATAGTATGATCTGGTTGCAGTGTAAACAAAAGAAGCAGTAGAAGCGTACCTATCGTTTCTCATTTGTTTTCAAACATCGCCGTTTGCATTAAATATATACATATTTGAAATACTACAGTTAAATAATGATTTGTGAGTAAACAGCTTAATTTTATTCGTTAAATAGTCCTAACAAATGCCACTCTTGATTTCCAAATTCTCTAGATAAATTCACTCCTCACTTCGTGAGTCGTGAATTTATCGATAATTTGGAAATCACTCGTGGCATTACTTATGATTATTTGATGCCGAAGAACTTTCTAATGTTCTTTATGTTTCTTGATGTTACAATGCCGATAGATAATATTTCATTCGTATTTTAATTTTACATTTGCTCACGAAACAAATATATTTCTCACTTGCAGATTCAAACTAACTCTCCCATATTTATTTCATAAACTGTTTCCCTTCGACTTAGGTATTTTAAAACGCTTTAACTCATCACTACCACAAGCACAATGACAAACACTAATATGATGACCTGGTGTTGTTTTTCATACAAATTAACACGGTCGCGTCGTTCGATAGTTCTTATGTATAGAGCCGCCCTGTCGTAACACATTATGTCTTACGTAGGGTGTACTGTATCTGTAAGATCTATACGCTGCAATACGTATAAACACACATTTCTGCACCCTTTAAAAATTATCAGATATTATTTTTTGTGTTAATTATAAGTACATTTAACTTTAAAAATTACAAGTGTAGGCCTATACATGCATTTGTACTTATTCTTAAATACTTTTTCGTGTCCCGTGTCATCAGGCTTTACCTATCTGCAGAGGATATTTACGCTTTAGATCACATATAAACTTTTTTGACCACACAAGGACATGAAGCCCGTCTCCGAATGAGAGATCAGTTCAATGTGAAACCACCTCCTAGGCAGCACGAATAATTAAGACAAGACACACCATAAAATTACATATTCATACTAAACCAGACGGATATATAGGATGATTATGATGGGAAAATGGTGTTCGGAGACTATTTGGGTCTTAATGTTTTCCAAAATTTGTAACTACAGGTGAAGAAAACCCCCGAAAAAACCTTACCCTAGAAACTTGTCCCTGCCCATTGCATCTATGGCAATTACGTTATTGTAGTCTCAGTATGATGGCTGTCCAGCAGCTCGCTTTGTTTCTCCGCAGCTGTTATAAATAATTAAATACAAAGATGCTGACTACCGCCCTATAATAATTCGGCATTGTCAAGCATGGTCGCGCGGCACCCGCTTTTATATCAACGGGCAACCATCATAGTGAGGCGAAAATACCAGCAGCGTTGTACAAATAATATTTGAATATTATATGCATTTTTAAATATCTTACACAATCCATCTCATTAAGTTTATAAATAATTCTTTTGAAAAACATTTTTGTTTGGTACATTTTTAGTTAACTCCTCGATGCAGACCCATAAAATATTCAGGTCAATTTACTTATTAGGCCAATATGGTAAAACTATAGCATATTCAATAAAATTGTTCAAAATCGACACTTTAGTGAAAAAAATGTATAATTTTTCAAAGTTAAAATTTAATAATTTCCTGATTTTAATTTATACAGGTACAACAACAAAACTCTTAAGAAATATTTTTGTACAAAGACAACAGTTGTAGTTAAAATTTCACTTTCTTACCCATTTTAAGAAATTATAATACTGTACCTAAATATAGCCAAGCGATGACCAAACATCAAATGATTAAAAATTATTGTGTACTGAATGGTTTAAGATATATAATGATCCATTCTGGGACTGACGTTGCAAACCACTGTCAGGTCATTTAGAATACACATAAAATTCCGTGCAGCACTTGCCACAAAAGCCATGTTTGACATCAAAGCAATATCCACACTGTCACTAAAAACGGCCATGGCCTTGTTCAACGCAAAAATAATTCCCATTGCAACCTATGGAATAGACCTCATTTGGGAGAAACTGAGTCTAAGAGATGTAATAACTTTGGAAGCAGTCAAATCACGATTCTTGAAAGCCGCCCTAGGTGTCTCAAAACACACAAATTCGAGGCTAGCATATGAACTCGTCAAGGAACCCTTCTTCACAGAAGAACTGAGTATGAGGCTACCATCCACCGACAGCTCAAATAAACTACTTCAGGAAAGGGAGAAGAAGAGACAAGAGATATGGCTGGACTTTTATGCAACAGAAGCCATGACAAACAGATCCTGGACCAACACCAATCAAGAACTCTGACATCTGGTGAACTCAATAGCAGTGCATGGATACCACCACAAGATATGCAAGACCAAGTGTTTCCACGATCCCGGGAACAACTGTGTGTGTGAACTGTGCGAGAAAACATGCGATCGTTACCATGTAACCACCTGCAAAAGACGAGGGATATCCCTGGTAGAATTCTGCAAATAACAAACTATGTGAATCAAATTAATGACAAAACTTATGTAACATATATTTTCTGCACAACTTGTGCGCATTTATTCGATTATTGTTATTAATTGTTATAGCTAAATGTATCATTAACTAACGTATTAAAAAAATAATTTAATACAATTAAAGTCAGATATATATATTATTTTTCTTATCATACCATATTAAGCTTGCATTGCTCAATGTTAAAGATTTAATTATAACATCGATAAAGCGTCACTGCTATAAAGTAAAAATAAATATTCTCTTTAATTTGCTTACTTGATATAGTCAGCTACTAGATGGCAGTGAAGACAGTGTTCTCGCGACATCTAGTAATAATTGAGAGTATAATACATATATAAGAAAAATAAATGTTTGAATTGGATTCGCCTGGTAGTGTAATGGATATCACGCTGAGGTACAGACTCAGAGATCCGGGTTCGAATCCCGTCCAGGCATTTATTTTTCTTATCATACCATATATATATATATATATATATATATCTGTGTGTGTGTGTGTGTATAAGCCATGGGTTCTGACGTTGAGTAGAAGATTTACGGCACGTAGCCCTAAAAGAATCGCATCACTGAAAAACAGACCTCTGAGCAAAATTTGTTGATATTTTCACGCATATTTTGAATTGCGATGCTAATGAACTGAAATGTTAAATAAATACAAAGCAATCCTTTTTAAAATGTTCTAATCTTTCTTGTTGTTTACAGTCATCCTGATGACGTAGATCTATGGTCGGCAGGAATATCAGAGCGACCCATGCCAGGCAGTATGATAGGTCCAACTTTCAACTGCCTGATAGCAAGAACGTTTCGAGATATTCGCAGAGGTGATAGATTTTGGTATGAGAATTCGGGGTGGCCCAGTTCTTTTACTGCTGGTAAGAACTATGTTCATATCCTTTCATTACTTCATCATAGAAGAACCGCATGTTAAGCAAAATGCATATACTTCAAAGTTATAGATATCACAAACAATACATAATTTGAGTTCATTTCGGGAACATAAGGTTGTATAGAGCAGATAACATTTTGGCTGTTTTTGCTTATTTTCGTATGTAGTGCCTATGAAGACTGATATTCTCTAATTAGGTCTATTTTCCTGATTTTTTAACATTAAAATTTCATTTCTGATAAAAAATTGAAATGTACAGCAAATATTTTTAAACTGCGTTATACTTTCATTCCGTGTTGAAAACATTTTCTTCAGAATACCGTTAAATTTCCGCCAGATCAAAGTAGTCCTGAATAATTCTGAAAGTTGCTGAAGAGGGTGTTTTCTCCTAGTAGTGTCTACTGGAAAACTTGTATCTGACAGATTATCAAGTAACAGAACACTTCCATCTTCTTCCTTAAGCCGTCAAATTGTTTTGTTTCAATCAACTACAAACTTGTATTAAATACAGGCTTACTGATAGAGATGACACGAATCAATTAGATTTTCTCATCCACTCAGGATCGGCGCATTTAGTGTGATGTGTAATCATTAATCAATAACTGATTACTAAATAATAACTGCTAAAGATTCTTGTCATTTCACAGTGATATACAGTAGTGCTATCATTAGATTGTTAGTCTTATAGTTCATTTGATTTTTGTTATTGAAGTATAAATATTAGTCATTCAAAATATCTCTGCAGGTGGAAGAAATACGAAGCTTACACGTGACGTCACATAAGGCAGTGTATACTGTCAGCGTCCCGCGTCCCATTCCCCTCTGCACTCATGGATAGCAGTGTCACGTGTTCTATTTCTGCGTAAACACGACAGCAGTGCCCTCCGTCAACAACTGCACTTACTCCTTAAACGGGTAATACACATAATGTACTCAAGTATGTTGCTATACATATTTCAATTGATAACTAGGCCTACTTATTTACTTATTTGTCAAATATTTTCATGTCTTTATATATATATATATATATATATATATATATACATACTAGGTGGCCCGGCGAACTTCGTATCGCCTTTAACTATTTTTACGTTAATTTTTCCGTATGGTTTTGTTGATTGAGATGAATTTGTGTTGTCTGCATTCTCAGTATCATCCACATGTATATCATTAGGATTATATACATTTATTGATGGAATATTTTGGGGAGGCTTGCTGATTTCATTATACTTTCGTTTTTTTCTACGAACTTCTTGGCAGTTTGGATTCTCATCATCATCAAGAAGTCTCTGTATAGTGATATAATCTTGTGATATATTCCAGTCATCTTGTTTTTCATTTAATTGAGGCATGGAGATTGTTTCTGTAATATTAGGCATATTATTATAACTAACAGATTTACTTACAGTTCTGTTATTCCGTTCCTTAGGACCTTCATATATTTTTAAATTGACATTCTTCTTAAATGTAAGATTTATGTCATATAGGCCTATACCAATTTGCGGAAATTTACTTGATATCTTATCATTCATGGTCTCTAGAACTGATTCGCCATATTGTTCAATGTCCCTTCTCGGTCCAGTTAAATTTAAATTAAGTTGATGTCTTTCAGCCAGATAACTTAAAACTAATACTTACACACGAAATTAATATTATTATCAATATATTGAAAATAAAATAAACACTGAACACACTTAAATTATGAAATAATAAATATTTGTAATTCAATTGAAATTCGCGGTTGCAACAAAAAGCACAGCCACCTGGTTAAATAATAAACCAATTACCTTACACCGTCATCTGTTAGAATCGTATGGAACTCACAGATAATTATAACTTTTTGTTAAATAATAAACAAATAATTTGCAATAAAAATAATGCGACTATAAATTTAGTTATAAACAACCGTAGGTCTCAAGTTGGATCAAACAGCACACAGTGTGCAAATTTTTATTAAAATCGGTTCAGTAGTTTAGGATTCCATCGCGGACAAACAATTTATATATATATATATATTGTCCACCGCTGTGGTCTTGAGGTAGAGCGCTGCCTTGTCACGCAGCGGGCCCGGGTTCGATCCCCGGTCGGGACAAGCTTCCTGGGTGAGGTTTTTTCGGGTTTTTTTCCTCATCTGTAAGACAAATGTCAGGAAGCTTAGGGCCCAACGGTTCCCGAAAATCATCCGGCCATCATCATCATCCTTATCATTACCATCGCCATCCTTCATCGGTGTGGAAGCTACCACACCTATAATTCCCTAGTAAAGCTGCAAAGCATAGCATGATGCTATGATTGCAGTGAAAGACCTGCCCTCGGGCAGAATTACTACGGGTGGATATAATTTTTTATACTGCCGTATAATACTTTGACTAGCGTTAATAGAAAAGTTAGTGCCTATTGTTTTAATGCCTATTTTCAAGAATTATTATACCTTTTGGCCTGTTTAATTTGTTTCTTGGTGTCTATCATCCGGTCTCTATTCATTAGCCTACTTACTTTAGCCTATGCGTGTAAAATGGACTCGGTATTTTATATTCCTGATGGTATCAAGGTAACTGTTTTTCTTTGGTTTAAAAAAATACATTGTTTCTGCCAAACAGAGCCGGGGAGTTGTTGAATGCTTCTAAGACGCGGTTCCAGTCACCAAAAACGGAACAGTTCTCTGCCAATAATATCTTCGCATTATAATAGACGTATAAAATAATGTTTCCATGTCAACTCCACGTGAATATAATTATAACAGCGTTGCAACTTTTGTCTTTTGCAGTATTATTATAATATAGTATGTTAGTGCCGGTAAATAAAACGTGACAACGCCGCTTGATATGCTAAATAGCGTACATATCCGTGCAAAATAGACCTACCTAACCACAAAACAAAGCGCCTGGAAACTAAAGTACTGAGTCCACTATAGCGGTATGTGATTATGTGTATGTACTAATATAATCATGTGATATGTCTATATTAAAGTCCATCACGCAGGAGCTGCTAAATTAAATAAATTCTTCAGCAAGTCGATTAACATTTGTGAAGTTTAATATAGAGCGCATAGGTCAGAAAACTCCACTTCTAATGGAATGATTTCGCTTATTTTTGGAGTATGTCTTTCTAATTTTATTTAAATGGCACATATCGAGATTAATTTGGAAAAAAAAAAAACGAAAATTGTATTTGCTAGAGCGTTAACAGATGTATGCATTTAATTTTGGAGCCTAGTAAGTAGGATCGATGAAGATAATTTTTTCACAAATATTTTTATGGGTACTTCAATAGTTGAATATCTTCGTAATTCACTAAAACAAAAATTCTTGCTCAAACTGCTAAAAACAAAGCCAATAAAGCAGGGTTAAAAATCTTAATTGTGAAATATCCAATCTACAATAATGTTTAATCACTAGATTCTGCACAGATATCTGGATTAAATTCCAAATCTCTCAATAGTACACATGTTAAGAAGACAAGTGGTAATGTTGTTAGCGATTGATCCGTCGAATGGACACACTAGCCCTAACAATACACTTGGTGCTTTTCGACAGGATTAGGCTACTGCCGGTAGAGGATTCAACCATCTCCCTTCTCTTCACACATCATTCTCTACACAACTCACTTAAACTACACAAATATCTAAACATAAACTCATCCTATACTTCTCACTACACAATCCAAGTATACGTGCGGTTTTCTATGTTAAATGGCCAGTCGAAATTCAAATAAATTATATTAACGCCATCAATCCGCCTATTGTGGAGCCCGAAGCACAAACGTTGCGGTGGGTAGAATTGGAACATGTACATACTTTTTAATATTAACTTTGTTATATTTACAGAACAATTGAGAGCCATCAAGCAGATTCGGCTTTCGAGATTACTTTGCGATGCCAGCGACAACTTAGAGACTGTCCAAGTGTATGCCATGGTTCTGCCAGACTTCCAAACGTAAGTTTCATTGATTTTTCCATGCATATATAAAGTACAGTCAGAATCATTAAAAGGACGGCGTTATGTATCAACCGGCTATGCGCCATTATGTAATTTTCGAGAAAAATGTATTTAGAGTTTAGGTCAATATTCATTATTTATTGTAGCGCCAAACTAACAACACTGGATATTACAAGTTATTTTCCTTGTTTGACAGTTATGCATCAACAATCTAAGAGCGGGAATATTTGGCGCTTAGCTACAAGATTAACATTTATGAAGATATGGTTTCATAGCCGTTTGTTGCAAAACATAGAATCTCTGATAAGACAGATGGCGTTTACATTTTTCTTTAATAATAGGGCTATATTTAAAGATTTGGCGCTAAAAGTGTGCGTACACTTACTTCATGAGCTAGTGTAATAGATGGCATCAAAATATCAATTTTAAAAAAGGCGCTTATCCGGTTGATGCATATTATCATCCAAATGTTCTTAAGAATATAGACAGAAATCGGTGATTGACAACATTGCTGTATACTTTCAACTTTCTGGCAGCTCTAAACTATCTGTCTATTTGATCTAACTTGATAGTTTACTATAAGAATTTTCTGAAGTAATTTATAAAGGATCACAACCCCCGAATACGAAGAAATCTCGTTGGGAAATGGTAGTTATATCACGACAATGCCAGGCTCATGTTGCTAATGATATCACCGAATTCCTAGTAAAAAAAAGGCATCTTTATTGTACCCCATCCTCCTTAGAGTCCTGACTTGGCATGTGCCTTTCTCTCAACCCGACGGCAAAAATGGACATTAAGGCTGTCGTTTCGACTATGAGACCAAGACAGTGAAAGCTTTAAAAACGATCCTGAAGAGGATATATATATATATATATATATATATATATATAATGTCCAGAATTGTAATCAACTTCTTAGGTTTGAGAATTATGCTGAGCTTCATCATCATTCATAACCTATTTTATGATAGGAGTGACGTAACTTCGCCGCCTTCGAGGCGTCCCAACTTAATGTAGAGTTGGCATTATGTAATATAGGAGAAAAGATAATGTTTCAATTTGTTTTGACAGGAATCCACGTATATCTTGCAAGAGCAGAGTTTTGCCTCGCCTGGATTTGAGCTACTGGAGAGAGAATCCCATTCAGCCGCCTGTACAACAACAACCGGTAAGTTGTCTTATCTGATGCATTCTAACACATGTACTTAGTATGTAATTTTCTGCTTCAATGTTCGCCACTAATTCTTTGTCAAGGTCTTTCACGCATCGTTTCTGCAGCAGCCGAAATTTAATTTATGCACATATCTATTACTCGATTCAATTATTTCTTTTAATGTTTTTTTTTTAATTTGTTCATCGCTGCGCTGTGGTCTCGTCGCCTCGTACCATGCGGTCCCAGTTTCGAATTTTCCCCCTTCAGTATAGACAAATATCACGACACTATAAGGCTGAAACGGTCCCTGAACATAAAATGGTCTTCATAATCAACATCATCACATTCTTAACGGTACCCGGTACCAATTTCCCTGCAATTTGGTTTAAAAATATGCAACATACAAAAATAATTGTTTTAGCTTATTCTTAAGTTATGAGCATGAAAATTATGTCACTAATTAAACAAGTCTTCCTGAACATAATGACACTCTGGTTAACTTTTTAGACATATTTTTCACGAGTAATTTAAAATTTATAAAAAATTAAAATAAAAAATACAACTTCTTAAAAGTATTGTCTTGGTACAAT
This sequence comes from Diploptera punctata, assembly GCA_030220185.1. NCBI lineage: Eukaryota > Metazoa > Arthropoda > Insecta > Blattodea > Blaberidae > Diploptera > Diploptera punctata. The sequence continues at coordinate 41,006 of JASPKZ010003314.1, read as the reverse complement.
TTTCTCAAAAATTACTTATCCAATTGTTTCCAAAATTTAGTGTGTTATTGTCAATAGTTAATTTGACGATAATAAAGTTTGCATGTGTTCAGATATGGATTGTGATTTAATTAAAAAAATTCAAACACCAATTTTTTGTTATTAAAAATTGTGCATACTTTTTTTTTAAGTTTCAAACACTATCAATAATACAAAGATAAATTTACCTTATTATTATTACAGAGCTATTTAAACTGCATATCCATGCCAAAAACTATTCTCTTATGTGTCATAGTTTCATAGAAAAGTGTACCAAAATATGAAAAAAAATACAAGTTACAGGAAAATACAAAAGATGTGCACATTAGCAGAACACAGAGATGCCATTTTAAAAGATAAATTTGTATGCGTTTAAATGTCCAAAATCAACAAAATAATATTATACATCGATAAAATAGATCTTCCTGGATTTTTTAAGCAAAAACAATATTATTAATTCTAATAAGTACTGGGTGCCCTTAATGTTTTATACAAATATGCGACTGAAATGAGTGTCTCCCCTTGATGTTGCATAGCAGGCCCTGGCTAGAGCTGATCACTTATTCAGGGAGCCCACCATGCCCTTGTGTAGTCAAAAAAGTATGTCGTGACAGGTCGTACCATTTAAGGCCGAGTGGCCGCTCGGACATAAGGTCTCCATACATCTTACCCTGGGATGTTTTCCAATCATCCATGTATAATTCATCTCCTTCAAATCATGGCTAATGTTATTCTCCCATCTCATCCTTGGCCTACCTACTGGGCTCTTTCCCTCTAGTATACCTGTATGAATTTTCAATTTTCCTTTTTCATTCCCCATTTGTGCCAGATGTACTGCTCATCTCTCTTCGATGCAAAAATGTTCCTAATAACTTTATTCTCAACTATCATTTTTCCTCCCTTGAACTACGATAGGCTACCAAGTTCCCGTATAAAATAACTGGAAGAATAACCGTTTATATATATATATATATATATATATATATATATATATATGATATGAAAAGAAAAATGAATGTTTGAATCGGGATTTGAACCCGAGTCTCTAAACTCGGTACGTTTAGTGCTCTAACCAACTGAACTACTCAAGTATTCCAACACAAACATACATTTTCCTTATATATGTAGTATTCTAGTATTCTCAAATCACACAAGAGGTAGCGGGAAGTCGTTCCAAGTGACATCTAGTGGCCACCATAACAGGTAAGCAAATTTTTAAAGAGAATATTTACTTTATAGTAGTAACGCTTGCATATTTAGATGTTATAACTATATTTTTTACATTTGGCAATGAAGGCAAATATGATATGAAAAGAAAAATGAATGCTTGAGTCGGTACTTGAACCCGAGTTTCTAATCTCTGTACGTTTATATATATATACTCTGTACGTTTATATATATACTCTGTACGTTTATATATATATATATAATGATGAACAGACAGGCGAATGGAGAAGACTCCGTAATAGTGAGCTACAGGATCTTTATAGGAAACCAAATGTAATAACTGTTAAATCCCGTATACTGCGATGGACAGTACATGTGACACGAATCGGGAATGAAAGAGGGACATGGAAATGTCTCATAGGAAAACCAGAGGGAAAACGCCAAGTTGGTAGACCAAGAATGAGGTGGGAGAATAACATTAATTACTTGAGGGAAGTAGATTATACAGCGGATGATTTAAAATCATTATATCAGGATATGGACGTATGAAAAGCTTATGTCCACCCGGCCATGAACCTACGGGTTCGATAGTGCCAGTGAGTTAGTTATCTACGAGTAATTAGTTCGACTTTTTTGAGAGAAGTTAGGATGAAAATAGTACCCATGCATTTCTAAACTTAAGCCTACATTTAATTAATTTTGCACCTCGAACCTGTTTACAACTACTGTTCCTAGGTATTTGAATTCAGGGTTTCTTCAAAATTTCCCTACGTATGATCATATAATCAGGTAACTTGGTCCGGAAATTAATCGTTTACGAGGTGTCATTTTTTATGATAGTTGGGATTCGCTGAATACCAAGGACGTATTAATTCCAATAAAACAATAGCAGGTCATTTTTTTATTTATCAAACACGAGAGAATCATAGAATTCAAGTACAAACAGAAACAACCGTAAAACCTCAAATAAATATTCGTCCGCTAATTAAAATAATGTGCATGAGTACCATGTCTGCCTCTTGAGTCGCAGGTCGGGTACGTTACCCGGCTCGATTGAAAATTGTATTGTAAGATTTTAAATCTTGGAGCTCAGAGTATACAATTTTTAACATCTTCAGTCCTCAACTGGAAATATAACAAATGTTTAAAGCCCATTCGCATAAAAAACATCAATGTTAACGTGACGCAAACACAAACGTATGTGCAAACGTTTATTTAATAGAGCAATTCACAATTATATTCATTAACATTAAAAAGAATACTATCGCCAAATTTGCAAACTCCAAGCTCACATGTTCGCGTTACCGGGATTCGAAAAATACTGTTTTGGGTAATTTTCTCACTTTCATTGAAACTATTATGAAAATTTCCTTGAATAATCGTCCTTTAATTCAACAGATATACCCATAAATTACGTCTCGATTTATTTGATGTTAAGGAGGTCTTACCCATTCTAATACCTTAGTTACATTATAGGGTATCTTTGAGGCGATAAGTTAACCATTTGCCATTCATTCATATCTGTAGAAAAATAAGCGTACCTAAATTAGATTGATTTAGTAATTCCCGAAAGGGAGCACTCCTGCCCCACGTGCCGGTGTAGACAGATATCAATATTCTGCACACAATCATCTAGAACTACGGAACTTGCAGTGTTCGAGTCCCCATGGGGATAATTTTTTCATGGAATTTCAGCCACCATGGTACCCATGTCAACCTAGCATTGCGAGTAGCTACAATAAGTAGCGGGTACAGGCTGAGAAAAGTAGCTATAACAGCTGGGGGACTCGGCATACTTACCACATGTCACTCTTATACTGACTGGATGATCGTCTACCTATGTAAACGATACGTATGGATGTGAGGGCTGCAGCCGGCAGGTAGGAAAATAGGTTTCCAAGTCTGTCGTTCCATGGATTTTAGATCTCTGCACAACAAAAAGTATACATCACCAATGTAAAGTGGTCTACCAAAGTGATGTGTAAATTGAAAATGTACCACATAAGTGGGGATCCGAAGCACGAAAATTGCAGTGAGTATAATTGTAAAACATATATTTTATACATTAATTTTCTTTTTCTCATTCATAATGTATGTTTGTTTACAGCCTGCCGGACTGGATACAGATGAAGAAAGTAATTCTGTTGAACCCCCTGGTCCTCCTGCTGAGGGCAGATCAGGACACGTCAGGTTTCCAGAAGACTCATTTCTTTTCGACTTTTTCAAAAAATGACATGTTTTCACTATTTACAAAATCAAGTTTCCCTGTTTAATGTTACCAATTGTGTATGTTATGATTGCGTGAGAAAAATATTTTTATAAAATAAAATTTAATTTAAATAAAACTGGCATTTTTTACATTTAATTTATTTGTTATCGTTACAAAACTTTATGCTGCAGCATTTGAGACTCATATTTGGGAGGTCCAGAGTTCGAACTCCTGTTGCGACCACTTGACTGAGGTATTTCATAGTTTTCCTCAGTTGTCAAGTAAAATTCTTAATTGGAATTTCATTACTAGAGCGAGGACAAAAATATTCCTTCACGGAAAATGTATACGCAGTCAGATTTGTTTTTGGATTGTAGGCTAACAATCAGCTTTTTATTGTCTTCTGAAAAAAGTATAAAATTATCAAAATTGATTGGGAGTAACACTATGAGGGTTTTTATTAAGAATTTCAATCAGATATATACATACATATATATATATATATATATATATATATATATATTTCACTTGGAGATATTTTTGCGGAGAATCATCGCCATTCCTAACAAGAATCAAACTGTTAACCGAAAGTGTCAAAAAGTTTGAAATTCAAAAACTCAATCTAAAGTGTATTAAATAGAAGAATACTCCCTTGCATCTCAAATTTCCTCACCACATTTTTAAGTCTTGATGTGCTGACCAAAAATTTCAGAATTTTAGAAATCTTGTAAAACTCCATATTTGCAGACTATAGGACATGTCTGGTATTTTCTAGTGCAAAAATATTGTCCTACTTCTCAAGTTTCCCAACCCCATTTTCAAAGTTTTAGTTTACCATATACAAAACATTTATTTGACCAGTGCTCACATAGAAATCAGAGATATAGCTATTCATCCTTAGATGCTAAATGTTTTTGAGGGGAATATATGGAAAATCACAGCATAGATGTAAAGGAGAAGTATCCTAATAATTTCACATCACATGTGAGGATCCACTCATCAGAAAAATAGTAAAATCAACAAGACAGATGGGCTGCTCATGTGATACATATGAACAAAATCAAAGTACCCGAAAGGATACTCTTTGGAAATATTAGTGAACAGAGAACGTGGGTGGCCAAGGACTGGTGACTAGATGGAGTTGAACAGCATGCAAGAAAGCTGGAGTACAGGAACTGGAAAATGTTGCATAGGATAGGAAAATATGGAAGAGTTGTGTTGAAGAGGTCAAGATTAGCCATAACCGTAGAGTCATAGAAGATGTTGCACCATTGATTGGTGGTGGATCTTTTAACACCAACATCTATGGCTGGACCCAAAGCATTGACGAATTCCTTTTTTGTTATCCTGTCTGCAATATAATATGTTGTCTTATAATTCTTAAACACGTCTGCTACTCTAAGGTAATATATTACGCAATCGCGAACAGGGATTAGGGGACCTAAGAAACATACACAGCTTCCATGAACAAGGTTTGGGTTTACGTCAGAAATAATTGAAATAAAAACCAAGGATGATGAAAGACTTTCCAGTAGTTGCATATCGAATCGAGACGCAAGGGTCTTGCAGATTTGTCTGTGCCGTCACGCGACTTTAATTATAAAAGAAAGGAAATAGGAAAAAGAAATAGGCACAGAACACTAATTAACTACTGAGTAGACCAAATATATATAAGATAAAAGTAACAAAAATCTACACATTGTTCAGTATCTTCCCCTTTTCCCTGGCGTCAAAAGAAGTACAAAACATCGTCTCAAAAGTTCACACTACATTTTAGTTCATGTCGAAGAGATTACACTACGAAAATATACACAAAAAACATGGTTTACATGTTTTTCCATCAAGCATTCAGCCGCTCCAATAGAAGGAATATCATAGGTGCATTACGCTCAACAGCATATGTCGGGCGGCCAATCCCAAAACACACACGTCTTACTTCGCTACTCTGCTCTATGCCAGGAAGAAAGGAATTTAGCTCAAGAAAAAGGAAGAAACAGGAACTGGAAAGCAACATGATATATATATATATGAAATGTATCTACACATCGTATAGTTCATTAAGCCATGGATCATTCCATAAGGAGACATAACTTCAATTGGGAAACTTGCTGTTCCTGAAGGTAGTCATTCACATTTTCTAATTCCAGAGTCACTGGTGTTAGGAAGCGTTTCACAGTGAATGGCTCTCACCACTTAAAAGTTTCGCTGTGCGTTCTTCTCCAGCGGAAATAACGAAATATAAACGGTCGAACTAGTAGTCACCAACTTTAAACGGTACATCACTTCGCTCATGATTGTATATTTCACCTTTCAATAACTGCAACTTAATCAAACAAGGAAAAGGTGGCGACCGGACAGGAATATTAACAACCAATTCAAAAGAGCTATTCTTAACTCTTCCCATTCAGGCTTGAAAAAGCGTAGGAACCTTAAACGTGACAATTCTTCGACCTTAGTATGGTTATTTAAAGACACAACACATTGTTGTCGATATGAAGAACTCTTCCGAAAATAATATCCATATAAACATTGATGAACTTTAAACGGAATAGAAATACTACAATCAAATTTAAAGACGCATAGATTATTCTGGGAATCGATTTTCATACCTGATTTCTCAAAGAAATCAAATCCTAGAATTACTTGGGCTGGTAAATCAGGTGTCACATAAAAATGTTGATTCCAAGAAAACTTTCCAATTTTCAAATGTAACCTATCTTATTAAAAAAGAAAGCTCGATTAACTGAATGACACTTTAAAGCAGTTTGTCGTTTAAGTTTAGCCGGGACTTGGAAGAAAATCTTGAACAAGATATATCGATGCTCCACTATCTAATAATGTTTTCTATCAAAAACATCTATAGTAAGTGCGGTAAATTTGCTGAATGAGAAACAGGTCTATTGAGTGAAGAATGAAACATTTTTTATAAATATCTTTTGAGTCTTTTCTGTTGGTTCTGGTTTTCATCTTTGTATTCTGTGAAGAAACAACTAGATTACTATTTGAATTCGAAAACGAACATTGTCTCGAGACAATGTCTTTGACATTTCCAGCATTGTAAAAGTTTTTCAGGTCATTGCTGGAGATTATCAGTGGAGCGTAATTTGGATGAATTAACGGGATTCTCAGTCACTTTTCCTACTTTTTCGAGACTGGAATTTCTTTGGTTCTCAGCAATTTCTAAATTCGATACCTACCTAGGCAAAATGATAACTCAGCTGCATTAGTAGGTTTCGGGGCAAAAATTAAGTACGTTCTAATCACAGGAGACGTATTTTGAAGAATATTATAAATCTTATTTCAGAACAATCTCGTTCCAATAGCTGGAATGCACTGGACTGGATAAGGCGAAGTCTAGCTTCACCCAGTGTGCTGCGAATGTTAGAACCCACTAGGGCTCTTTGGCAGCTAAGTTAATAGTGGCTATCATTACGGGGTTGTAGTTCACTTAACCCGAGCCTATTTGGCGGCGCTAGCGTTTGTGTGCAAATGGTGATGAAATTTGGACAGAGATAGGGATGTTATGACCTGAAGCAGGACATCAGAAACCACATTGCTTTCAAGCCGAGAGTCGGAAATCCAGCATTGTGGAATGAGCCACGCTACTCCAGGTGAGAGCACATCACCAAATCTCTGGCTGGATTTGCTGGAATGCACCATGAATCTCGTATATAAATTCAAATAATGATTCTCCCCGTCGTTAGAAACGACAGGTAACGAAATTCACAAATAATCCTCCAACAAACGTGCAGGCAACAAAGAACGTTTTACATTTTCTCTAGTTGTAACCATGTAAAACAAAATTTTGCATTTTCACTCCACACTTTAAATAAAGTTCCTTCCGTACAAAATAAGATAAATTTGACGAAATAAACATCTCCAACCAAATTTAATTGATAAATTGAAGTAAAAAATCACAATTGAAAAATCTGTTCAGAATTTCTACCATCACAACCTGGTAATTTCCTATGAGTAATTTATGATTATTCTTTTCCAAAATTATAGAAGATTGTTCTCCAACGTTTTTAGAATTATTATCAGAAGACGAAAAAGTTATCATGTATCTTGATTAGGTAGTTCATTAATAGAGTTCAATTCAATTTCCGAATTATCTATGATGAAACTTTTTTTTCATAATTTGTGTTTAGAACTAAACAAAATGGACAAATATAACTTCAAGCGTCGACTAATGACGTCAGCATTGACTTCAGTATCCATACAATTCAGCCACTATGGGACCGGTGCTCACCCAAATTTTGAGGAATTTGTCAAAAAGACAACCTCCTGGTATTGATAAAAAACTATTTTCGTCAATCTACATTATAAATGTTCGGTCCTGGGTGAACTGATGGTTACCATGATCGCCTCTGATTCCGAGGTTCACGAGTTCAAACAAAGCCAGAGCCGCTAGATTTTTAAGGGCACAAAAATCCTCAGTATGAGTTTCTTCTGAAGAAAAGTAAAAGCCGTAGATTCCATATGGTAGATTTAAATTACTTCAAGCCTGAAATAAGAGACCTTCGAAAGAAGTTTATCGATAATTTCAAGTGCATATTTTAACTGCGACGCTAATACATCCCCAAGTTTTAAAAGAAAAATTTCGGTATAAGATTTTCGTATCTTCAGGAATTGAATTTATTTCAGAAAATTAAACAATTTTCATATAAATGTAGTCAAACAAAGGAAAAACTGCACTTAAAGTAGCGTGAAATATTTTCAAAGTCCTATAGAACAGTGCGCAAGCGCCAGAGTTTATAGAGCCAGCGATAACTCACAATCGAACCACATATCGATTATCATCCTCGATTACAATCCGTCGTTATGAAATTTAAATGACCAATATTTGCAAAAAATCCTCAAATCTATGTTAAAAAATATTAATAATATTAAAATTACCAAACATTTATTAAAAATGGATGTAGCCTACACTTATCACTCCCTAACGCTGATCAAACCAGCAATAACCCAAAACAGCGATAGAAAAATCATGGACTAAGTAATATATTCTGTGGAGGAAATAGCATATTTAAATAAATACTTCAAAATTGTCAAATAATGTTATAAACATTGTTTGAAAAAGTTTAAAATATTAAATACTTCAGTAAATACAGAAGAAGAGCTATAGTTTACAACAATATAAGTGAAAAATCAAGCGCTAGTAGAAGTGCAGTTGAACCTCGAACAAATACCGACATGAGATTTATCCGAATATTTTCTTCCCATTAACTTTCAATGAACTGAGCAAACGACCAACCAACATTGGAGTTAAAAAAAATAATTGTCGCTCCAAATTTTAAGATAAAACCTCATTAAATAATTCGCACGCTCGTACTCTGTATCAGTTTGAGATAGCATACGTTCGAGCTAAAAATATATTTTTCAAACGTTACGTATTTCATTTATACAGGATTCAGAAAAGTAAAACATTTGAAATTTAAAAAAAATGAAATTTAAATTGTTACAGTATTTAAAAGTAGTTTTGTACTGCCACAATACGAAACAACTCAGCGTCGCCAGGGACGAAACTCACTACTACTCATGATCAAGTCATGATAGGTCTACGTAGTATAAGGTATTTTAAAAAGTGGGGAAATTACATGTCATTTATTTAATGAATCTATGATCTTAAACGGTGTTATACTTCAGAAAAATTAGGTGAATCTGTCACGTCTTATAATTAGTTAAAAATATTAACGGAAGATTGATCCCGGTAGACAAGGTCTGTAACTGATAAACAATTATCCACAAAATAGTGAATAAGTAGTAAAAGAGTAGCTATTGTCTACAATGACTGTAGATTTACCGGAATCAGATTACTCCTGGAATTAGATTTGAGCAATAGTTGCGTTTCATTGTGTCGGTTGTAATCTAATTTTTAAAAGTTTTTCTTCCCAAGTTTAAAACTTAAGAAAACAACACCCTTGTTTTGAAATTTCTAAAAATTATATTTCCAAAAAAAGTTATTTTAATTAAATACATGATTCAATTTTTTTTCGGAATTTCCTTATATATACAGAGTGTTAATGAATAACACCGATAAACGTTCAAGTACTGTAGAGTAGTCTTGGATAAACAATTTGAGATATGCAACTTGTAGCCTAGAAGTTCAAATTTGCACGTTATAATTTTAAGTGTGTTAGGAGTCAGTACGCTAGACAATACTTCGAAGATTTCGTTGATAAGCTGTTACATAGTGCAGCCTTCCTTTGCGGGTTGATTTCCTGCGACAATTTAGTTCAGTGGTAACGTGCCAATTATGAAATAGCGTTCGTTCAAAAAGTGAGATCCAGGGTTCAAACATCAGACACGCTGACCTTGGTTTTATGTATCTTTCTTGTGTAAGATGTTTGGAAATTTAGTACAAAGTACTGTAAAATTTATGTTCGAATGATGCACGAAAGTTATAAATGACAATGTTCTGTACTAGTGTAAAAGAAGGAATACTGTATAACACACTGGGTATCTACAGTAAGTACTCCTAAGTGAACGTCGCATGGTTTCGACGAACGAAACAACAAGGCTATTTATGTATTAGCATAACCATTACTTCAGGTTAAAATAATACTGTATGAATGTAGCATCACGTCTTTACTAATAATTTGTAATATTTTAAACGTTTTTCAATGTAATATTCTTTTACAATTTTTATGTACATATTTATTTACAAGAAATGCAGTAACATTACGACATTTTTAGTCAATATTAGTGATACTCAATAGCCATTTTCCCTTCTCTTCCAATATTACCACCATCAACAACTCAATTACATTATTTTTGTTAAGTTAGTGTACGTCTTATTAGTGTACACTTCAGTAAATATATGCTTGTAATTAATTTTGTTAGGTAGGATGGGAGAAGTTAGTGTACATCCATTTCTAATAATCGTTTGGAAATTTATTTCGAAAGTTGGTCATACCACACTTGTTGCATCTAGTGACAGTCCTATAAACTTTCTGTAGGACTTCAAAGATATGTGGTTGAACCTATAGCGGCAGCTGTATAAACTCATGCGCTTGCGTACTGTTATTCTGTAGGACTTGGAAAATATATTGGGAAAGGTAAACTACTGTTTCGACAAAGTTTATTTCAAATTTTCAAAAATTGTTTTTCAAAGAGTATATTTCGCCAGATACGCTATCAGAGAGAAAAGTACAAATCAAGATGGAAACAAAAAATAAAGGCCAACTTTCAAAGGGGGCGGCGTGAGCAATTTCTTGACGGAACAGTCCAATAGTTCTTAACCTTAATTTTAATCATTTACTTCGAAAAGTAAAAATAAATAAATAAAAAAAATTCAGGTTACTCTTCAATTGGCAAGGATCCTACGAGTTACAACAATTACATATTTAAATCTATGATAAAACAGAAAAACGAATTTATAAAACATACATAAACACATACGTTATGAATTGTATAATAATACATGATATAAGTGGTGCATTAATTTTCATCTAAAATTATAAAACTACTTACCAAAAAAGCTGTAAAGCACATTACGATATTGCGGTACTGGTTCCGACTGAACTAACTCCCCACTCGCGTATGTTGTAAATGAGCAATACAGCTCCACGTAACCAACATCTGCTAAATTTAAAAATCATCCTACGAAACGGAGTTTTTATAACGCTAAATGTCATCCTATTAATAAACAATGATAATAATATTTTATTATTATAACTATTAGTATTTCACTTCAATTCTAAGACGTTTTTTAAAACTGTGGTCATATCGTATCAGTCTAATTCAGATTTTTAAATTTAAAACTTGTATATCTATTTAGTACGATTTTCAGAACGCATCTTAGAATATACGCAGGGAAATTTATTTTTCTTTGTGTATTGTATAGGTAATTGACAATGTTAAAATAAATTTAAATTACATATTTCCTTCAAATAAATCACGGAAAAACTGCACTAATGCTATGGTTTATCTACGACGCAAAGCGCCAGCGCAAAAATTACTCCTCGTGTATTTAAATGGATGTGGTTTATCTACAACGCAAAGCGCTGGCGCGAAAAATTTTGCGCTGACATGTCGCGTCGTATATTTGAATCACTTGAATCCGGGACGCAATTTGCCAGCGCAAACAAAGAATATTGAAGATATTACCCGTACTCATTGGTGTAATTGCTAGAAACAAACTAAGATTTTATGACAAAATGTCGGAAATACAATACTTGTTTTGTAACTTGCCAATTTTAACGACGAAAGTTAGATAGTTTGTTGCAAATCATCGAGTTCTATACGTGTTCTATACAATATGAGCATGAAGGAGTACAGAGATGTCAGAAAAAATAGTTATTGTGGCTTAGACCTAGTCAAGAGATAAATAAAAGCTGCAAATATTGTATCTTGGGGATACTATGGATGTACATAAATTTCGTCTTCTATTAAATTCAAAACCTGATAAAACTGCTCAGACGAAATTCTGAAATATTCTAAAATTTGGTATTTTCATCAACCGTATGTTTATTTAAGAACTAAAGAATAATTTATTCTATAATTTTCCATACAACATTCATATGATGCTGTTGCTCTAGGTACTTTTTCTGTCTTTACTAATATTTCGTACTATATTATAAAGAATTTTAATATGTTTATCTATGTACACAAATTATGACTTTTCCTCTCAATTTATTTTCAAAGTTCTTTATTAGAATTAAAGTTGGCATACGTGAACGCTTGTAAAATTTAATTCACCAGATGGCAGGACATATGTGTGTGAATAACCAACATCATCATCATCATCTTCATTCATGGATTAGGTCTGTTGACCCGTTCCGACTTCAGCCCATCTCTTTCTAGGTCTGCCCACATCTCGTGTGCCTTTAGGTTTGTATTTTGTTATTTGTTTTGGATATCTATCTTCATTCATTCTGTCTATGCGTTGCTTCCATTTTTGTCTATATGTATCCATTTTATCAGTTATTGCAAATATTTCAAGTTCCTGTCTTATTTCTGTGTTCTTGATTCTGTCTTCCTTAGTGCACCCTTTAACAGATCTCAAAAATTTCATTTCTGCCGCCGTTATCCTACTTAGATCTTGTTTTTTATGTATCCAGGCTTCTGAACCATAGAGCAGTACCGGTACTGCCAACATTTTATAAAATTTCAATTGGGTCTCTCATAAACTTCAGCAGAATAACCAACATTTTCATTTAATTCCAAAACATATTTTAAGAAATAAATGTTCAATCACTTCATTTTGTTAGGTTCCGATGTGTCAGTTTAGTGTACATCAGATTAATTTATAGTTTACTAAATAGTATGTATGTAATTTATTTCATTAGGTTATGCAGGGACAGGTTATTATACATTCATTTTTGTAAACACATTTAGGAATTTATTATGAACGTTGGTCATTTTGATTTCCCGTATAAATGGTGCCATCTGGCGACAATTCCATAAACATAAGCGCTGTACGGTATGCGCTCCATGCGAAACCAGTATCACGACGAGCTTAACGCGAGAATGCGTCACGTCGGGCGCGACACGCTATATAATAAACCGAAGCATTAAACTAGTGTGAAACATTATAGAACAACCGTGCGCTTGCGCCAGAGTTTATAGAGCCAGCGATAACCCACAATCGAACCACATATCGATTATCATCCTCGATTACTATCCGTCGCTATGAAATTTAAATGACCAATATTTGCAATGAATCCCCAAATCTATGTTAAAAAAAATAGTAATATTAAAATTACACTGGGTGTACACTTACTTATTACTCCCTAACGCTGATACAACCAGCGATAGAAAAATCATAGACTAAGTAATATACTCTGTGAAGAAAATAGCAGTTAGCATCACATTATTGTCTAACAGTGTCATAATATTGTGATTTGCATATTTAAATAAATACTTCAAAAATTGCCTAACAATGTTATAAAAATTGTTTGAAAAAGTTTAAAATATTAAATAATGTTAGTAAATACAGAAGAAGAGCTATAGTTTACAACAATGTAACTGAAAAATCAAGTGCAGTTGAGCCTAAATCACTTAAAAATTCGCCAGCTGATTAAAGTGGATATTTCAATAATCGTGAATACATTCTGTAGCTAAGCTGGTAATGGAATTCAAACGTAGAATTTTCCTTGACGATTGAGAAAAACCAAGAAAAAACCTCAGTCAGTTGACGGTACCAGGATTTTAATCTGGGACCTCCCGAATACGAGTTCTAAATGCTACCGCTTGAGGCAACTCGCTCGGTGATGGAAGATTTCATCTACATATAACGCAAAACGCCAGCACAGAACGTTGTTGTAATCGCTCCCTTGTTTTTGAATGCATGTGGTTTCTCTACGATAGAGAGCGGTGGCGCGAGAATTCTACGTTGACGTGATTCGTCGCGTACTTGAATTTCGAACTCATATTGCCGGCGTTTCCAAAGAATACAGAAGCTATTATCCGTACTCATTGCTGTGATTGCTAAAAACAAACAAAGATTTTATGACAAAATGTCGGCAAAACAGCGCTTATTTTGTAACGTCAGCTAATTTAACTTCGAAATATTGATTATTTTCAAGTAAATTAATCCTAAGAAATAACAGAATTTTTTTCAAAATTAACTTCCATTTTAACTTAAAAAACACGTCTCATATTTATATTAATTTCCTATAATTTGATAAATAAATACATTGGGACACAAAGTAGCCTATTGGTTATCACTTATGAGAGAACCTTTATAGTTTATTCTATAAAAGAAATCTACAAAGTGGTTTGAAAACATAACAGTATTGCTATAATACTGATTCTGCTTCTAGCTCTCATAAAAACCTACGCGGATACTAAGCTTTTGAATATTGTATGTCTGTTTGGAATAGGAAATATACAGAATGTAGGACGTAAATACCGATTTCAAGGAAATGCTAGGCTACTTGAATGAATTCACAATCACTTTCGTCCATAAAACATAAAAACATTGATTAAAAACAATGAAATAGAAACAATTCAATTTATTTGCATTTTATGTCTTAAACACATGGCTTTACCAATTAAAATATATGATATACACATTATTTTGGGGAAATTATCAAAATATTAGTGTAGAGAATAAACAAGATTTAATTTCAATCTATCTTTTATTCTGATTTTAAAAATACGAGAAACAAGATTCTTTATGTTATTTCTCGAATAAAACACTAGTTCGATGAATGATTAATAGGATTTCTACAATTTCAATACCAAAATTATAGTTTTGAGCAACATTATTTTCGATGTACAATACTATAAATAATAATAATAACAGTAATAATAATAATAATAATAATAATAATACAGTAATAATAATAATAATTATAATAATTATAACAGTAAACATGAAATATAATTAAAATTTTTATTTATTTACAAGTTTACAATGTACAGCAAAACTTGTTTAATATGGAACGTGAATAATGGGGAAATACGTCCAATGTGAACATTGGTCCCGGCGAAATAATAGTCATTTATATGTATTTATTTTGCATAAAACGGAATCTGTCCAACGCGGAAACGGAAGGATATTTCTAGACAATTCATGAAAAAAATGTTTACAAAGCAGAAAGACAGAGAAATAAATTAGTTTCCATTTCATTGAATTTCCGTTATGCCAAAAAAGTAAGGAATGATTCCTGCCGCCGATAAAGTATAGATTCCACCTGTACCTGAAATTTTATTTCGGCCTCACTGCACACCCGTTATGCGAAATACAGATACTTGTCTTTCAAATAGCATTACACTGTAAAATCTTTAATTAGTTCTGAGACCGATCTTTCACAGGTACCATTCTGAATTTACGGAATAAAGATGGTTGAAAGGTATGTATCATTGTCATTAAACGAAAAATGAAAGTGATTGAAGATAAATCTGAAAATTTCCGGACCGATGCTCCAAAGTCAAGCTCTAGCTGTTGCTAAATCCCTATGGAATAAGGATTTCAAGGCATCTTCAGGTTGGCTGGACAGTTTTAAAAGATGACACAATGTAGTGTGGAATAAAATTTGCAGAGAATCAAAGGATGTGGACGAAAGTGTTGTTAGCGAGCAGAACCCGAAACTGCATACTTTAATTTCAGGATACGCGCCTAAGAGACATTTTTAATGCTGACGATATAAGTTTTAACTTTTTTATAATGTGGAATTTTGTCTAATGTGGAAAAAAGAATTGGTCCCATGAGATTCCGCTTTGAGCAAGTTTTACCGTATATACATATATTTCTGCACGTCTACCCAAAAGCAATTTTTTTTTCCATCTGGTATTTCATTTGAATACTTTAAAAAAAACATTGTGCACCGTTGAGGTTATTGTTAAATATTTAAAACAAAATGTTTCCTGTTGTGGCAGTCGTCCTTAATAAATTATATTTATATAAAATATTCAGCAATGCCTTTTGGAACCGGTTCCATTTTCAAAGCTGTTCTTTGGGTACTGGTTATGTTTAGCAAATATATTGTACAGTGGATTGGTCTGGTAAGGGTGTGTTCTCGTTCAGCAGGTTATTATTTCTTGTTTGCTTCATAATTTCTATTTCTTCTAAGATGTTCATTTTCCTGATATCGGTTTCACTGTGCATTTGAGGGGGTCAGTGGAATAAGGGCCCATCCCAACTGCACTAAGTTTGGAGAAAAATAGCATTTTATTAAATTCTACATTGAGTAAAATATATAGAGCACACATAGATAATATTTGGTACATGTCTTGTACATAAAATAGGCTTTCTGCCTGCAAATGTATACCCACTACGTTGTTTCATATGTCTAATAAGAGAAAAAGAAAATTGAGAATATAAAACATACAACATAAATAAACAAATTAAATAACACTTTTTAACTTGAATATTGCATTAATCTACGTATTCTATGTTTGCAGCATTTATATTATCATCATCATCTGATTTAAGGCTACTGTTAAAATATCTGGTGTACAGGTGGTACAAATGTCATGAGAGTCATGATGTCTTCTTTATCATCCTATCATTAGGATATTTTGTTATCAACATTACATCTCGTTATACAAGACACTTTCCTTTCCCTTTTTTAAAGGGTTATTACTTCCTCTAAAAGCCAAATCACCGAAAATAGATTTTATGTATATCACGTGTCTGTTTTCCACAAAACGAAACTGAGATGATTTTCTGATATCCACCTTATGGTTGTCCAGCGTCACATTTCTCTTTGTGAACATTTAAGTTATCCAAATATTTAAAATCTTCTGCATTTGTCTCAATTACTGTAAATGGTTTTTTGTTCAACTCTTTCTTATGAGGTGAGCCCACTGTTCAGGTGTATAAACCACTTGTGTTTTTCTTTTAATTTTTCAATCACACCAAAGTCAGCATCACAGGGAAGGAAAGTGTGACCTGGTACAAGAAATTTATGTTCAATTTCTTCAAAACCAACCACAATCAATCTTGTACAGCCAAAGTCCCATTATTGTATAATTCTTGTTTTGAACAACACATGAATCACTATATACATTATAAGTTTCTTTTTATTAGCACTTTTTTCAATCAGTGGCACAGCTTTTAATAAGCAACTAGCAATTTCGTCCGCACCTCTTGAAGCAACTGATTCAGGCCGATATATATTCCTTTCCACTGTTGCGTAAAATGTTTCTGCTTCATTTTATTCTACTGTTGCACATTTATTTTTCTTTTCTTATATTTTATTACACTATTTCCATTTGCACAAGAATCTGCCGCATCAGCCATTCTGCATTTACTGATATTTGCCGTCAATGCTAGTCAGTATTACAGCGGACTACAGAGTAGCGGACAATATACGGTCACTTGTCAGCAGTTGGGATGGGCCTTTATTCCCCGCGCGCGTGAAGAAGTTAGAAATTTTTCTTAGACATAAAGTCTCATTTACCCTCTTTTGAGCAAAGTTAGAATTATGAGCTTCTAAAGATTAACAGAAGATGGCCATAGGATACATAATCTACAAATAACTAAAAATCAACCATTGGTTGGGATGGGCCCTTATTCCACTGAGCCCCTCATTTGTGAGAGGGTGTTTTCTATTGTGTTGAACTGATGACTTGTGTTTGTAACATGCTTAGCAAAACTTGATTTGCTTCAATTTTTTTATGAAATCAGTGAAATGATCGTATATCTTATTTTAAAATTTCTATATATAATTTTTCACAACTATTGCATTTAAGTTTATAGGCCTGTATTCCATTGTTGTTGTATATGCTGCTGTCTTCTATTTTGTTTTTTTTTAAAGATTTATTAAACACACTGTGTACATTAGGATACAATCATTGAAAGTTATTATTATCTACATAGAATATTAGAGGCGTTCTTCTTGCTACACAGTAAATTAGGTGGTATTGTTCACATTTTTGGTCACATAGCTTGCAGAGGCACTGGTTCGATGTGAGGTGGAACCCTTTTTGGGTACCGGTACATATTCTGTAGTGGAATCCATGTGTGGTGGTCCTTGTGAAACATGTCTCAGGGAGAAGTTCGGTTCCTTCCATTCTTCAGTATTCATCGCTGGGATCAGAAAGAATCCTCTGCTTTTTCTGATCTCTCTCTTATGTGTGCTTCGTAGGCTGGGGTATGTGGCAGGTTGTATTTTGATGCTAGTACTCTGATGAAGAAGTCAGTCTTGGTTAGATGGTATATGAGTCAGAAGCTCGTTGACCTTGAGACCCTAAGTACTCTCCGGAGGTAGGTAATTTTTACCATTTCTAGACTTCTATTTTGTTTGATATGATGTTGTTGTTTAATTTATTATTAGTTTTGTACGCTATATTTAAGTTTTAACCATGTTCTTTTTTTATTGTTTTGGCCAGTTTTATTGTTTTGTTTCCTGTATATTTGAGGGTTATCCATTTTGGTTTGTTTTCATTTGTTTCTTTATCCAGTTTACTTGTATTTATTAATTCTTGTTTTCTTTTTTGTTTGTTGATTATTTGTTTGTTATATCCATTTTTTATTGCCAATTTTTTTATGTATTTCAATTCTTTATTGTAATTGGTTTTACTTAATGATAATTTGAGCATTCTTTTAATGAGGCTGATGAAGGTGCTCATTTTTTTGTTGGAAAGGATGTCTTGATCTTGCGTATATGGCAATTGTGTTGCCGGTGGGTTTTCTGTATATACTAATGTCTAAACAACATCATATCAAATAAAATAGAAGACAGCAGCAAATATAATAAGGTGTATATAAACTTAAATGCAATAGTTGTAAAAAAATGTTATATAGGACATACAGCCAGAAATTTTATGAAACGATCATTCTATTGAGTTGAACTGATTATCTGTGTTTGTAACATGCTTGCAAACTTGATTTGCCACCATTTTTTATGAAATCAGTGAAATGTTGGCTATAACTTATTTTAAAATTTCTAATCTGCTTATTAAATGGCTCTACAGCCCAATAAGGACCTTCGCCTCCTCAATAAGCCACCTCCAGACATCCCTCTCCATATGAGACCCATTATCAACTGCATAGGGTCTCACTACATATCAAATATCTAGATGGTTATGTAGCGAATATAAGAATATGGCACGGTTTGAGAACCTTTCAATCGACAACTCATTACAATTGATAGAGAATTTCAAGAACATAGAATAAGAACCAACTGATAGGTTAGTATTATTTAATGTAGTTTCACTGTTTCCCAGTGTCCCAAGAGAAACCACTATTGACATTTTGGAAAAATGAAAAATGTAATGAATAATAATTTAGAAAAGAAAAAGATAGAAGAATATATAATTTTGACCAAATTGTGCATCGAACAAATGTTCTTCACATATAATGGGAAATACTACAACACAAATTTTGGACTTTCTATTGGAAACCCCACTATCACCCTTTCTGGCCAATTTATTCATGGGTAGTTTTGAACAGAAATTAACAAGTGGACACCCTTTAATTTTCAAATTTTGGCGCAGATATATGGACGATATAATAGCTATTGTAAATCATAAACAAATAGAAGACGCCTTGAAACACCTGAACATTCAGAGCAAAACTGTAAAACTTACTATGGAAACTGAAACTGAGAGACAAATTTCATTTTTGGATCTAAACCCAACAAGAAACGAAAAAAAACAAGATAGAATTTGGAATATACAGAAAGAACACACATAATATAACTATATTAAAGCATCAGGATTCAACCATTTCGCTCACAAAGAGGCCATATTCAATAGTTTTACACACAGATTGGTGAATGTACCCCTGAGCAGAGAAAAATATGAAAAAAGGAAAAGAATTCATAATTAAAGTAGCAATAGAAAATGGCTATGAAGAAAACATGGTACACAGAGAAAATAAACACGTTTAAAAGGCAAAATTTAATCAATGAAAGCACACTGAAAAAAACAAACAGAAGAGAACATAAAATTCAAAAAAAATTCACTTACCATCCTTTAAAACACCACAAGTCCCAGAAAATGTTTAAAAAGTTTAACATACGATTGGCTCTGAAGAATGAATACAGCCTAAATAAGATAATTAAAACTAACAAAAATTTTAAAAATTAAAGAAGAAAACAAATCAGGAATATACCAGATCAAATGTAAGGATTGTGATGAAATCTATGTAGGAAAAACAAAACGAAATTTAAAAACTAGATTGAAAGAACATCTTAGAAATGTCAAAAAGGGTGAAGTGGACAAGTCAGCTGTAGCAGCCTATGCTTTGTCTGAAAAACATTTAATTGATACAAAAGCTAGCCTAATCAAACACACAGATAAACAGAAAGAACTCACGGTCTAGGAAAAAATCCACATCCAAAAAAAAAAACAGAAAAAATAAACTCATGAATTTTGAAACTCCCGCAAATTTTGATTTGATGCAGAGTTTCATTGGTCCAACGATAGAAGGAAGAAGAAAACCGCCAAGAAACGACATAACACCAGTCGACGAAAGGCTACTGACGATGGAGATATAGCTCCGAAGCTGCAGTCTAGAAGAAAAAGGATATGAGGTGAGTTAATAAAAAACATCAATTTAATTCTTAAATTAAACCTCATAGTGTTTTTTTTCCCCTGTGAAAGTTACCTTGAGTAATTTTCCAGCAATTTTTGTATAGTCAATAATTACTGCATGTGTAATTTCATATACACAGTGCTCTAAATAATTATTTAATTACTATTTCTTCTTCTTCTACGTCATGAAATTAGGCCTTAGATCTGTTTCAACATCAAGATACCTTATCACAATTATAACTATAACTGCAGGGGTGGGCACCATAAGTTGGCTAAGTTCAGTTGGAGACCCAATATCTTGGGGTATAACGAGATCCCTTGCACAGGGATACGTGTGAAGACTGCAACAGTCTGCGAGGCAATGTAGGGCTACACAATCACCATAGTGGCTCAAAGAGCAGAAACAGTAGCCCTCTTTATAGGGATATATACACAAAGTGCCTTGTTACGCAGCAGACCCGGGTTTGATCCCCGGTCGGGGCAGTTTTTCTGGGTGAGTTTTTATCGGGGTTTTTTCTCACCTGTAAGACAAATGTCAGGAAAACTTTAAGGGCCCAAACGGTCTCCGAAATCATATGGCCATCATCATCATCCTTACCATCATCATCATCATCATCATCCTTCACCGGTGTGGAAAGCAATGGGAAGCTACCACACCTACAATTCGCTAGTAAAGCTGCAAGCATAGCATGAAAATGCTATGATTGCAGTGAAGGACCTGCCTTCAGGCAGAATTACTATGGATGGATACACAAAGTAGCTTGGTCAGAAGCTATAAGAAGGCAGCCCCCCTTCACTGACCCATGACCTTACCCTGTACAGTGCCTGTAACATGGCCAGGGAACACTACATTTACTGGCAATCATCAATTACTATTTTATATTCAAAATAAACAACAGGCCTTTATGTTCCAGCAAATAAATAAAACCTATCATGCTAATTTGATTCTAACATCTATAAAAACAAGCAAGCATGACAGCATAGACTTGTATAATATAAATAAAATAATAAATACATGTCCTATCACTTACAGTACTCTTTTGTTATAATTACATTCCCTTTCTCTAATGTATGTATGTACAGTATTTATGAGCATTCACTTGCTGCTCGGTGAAAATAGAGATGTTATGGAGGTTTTGGGTCGGAAGGCTTAGGTCTGAAGACTTGGAAGACTTTACAAGCTGCCCTCTTCCAAATACTAACAAAAACCATCAGAATGTGGCTCGTAAGCGATCTCTATTCCACACTTACAGACAAATGAAAAGGAAGTTTTGATATTAAAATATTAAATGTATTTATTTTATATAACAAGTGTTTTTTAAACACGTAACAATCTGTGATACACAGTACAGTAAAAAAAGCAATACCCATAATACATTACCATGACATTCTTTTCATAGCAATAATAAACACAAATATGCAGTGGTGTGACATGCAAATTTTGTAGATGTTGCTACTTTGAATCTTATATCCCAGTCAGGGAGATGATAATTCAAGAAAAATAAGTTTTTCTCTAGCAAATAATTCATGTCACTGTCTCACGATGTCACCAAGGTCACCGTACATTGGAAACATTAACGTATAGTGTACAGTATGCATCAGTTCAATTCTGTGAACCATATCTTTTCAACATATTTTACGAAAATCAAGTTAAGTTTGATTTGATGAAAATATATGAGCAATATACATAATTTATATTTCTGTATGTTGCCAGGCAACAGTGGCAATGTAAATGCCACACCTCTGAAAAATGTCTCCAAAGTTGTGATGTTATGTTTGAAGAAAATTAAGTTATATAATATATGAAGTATATGCAGTGTCTAATATGAATTAATCTTTTCATTTATCCTTTGTAGCTGATATCCTAAACAAAAACAAAAAAATACATTTTTATGTGTGTTTTAAATCTGAAGAGGCTACAAGTTAACGGTAGTGTTCCTCCAGTGAGAGGTGAATTTTCCAAACATGAGATGCAACATGCTGAAGGGCAAGAGATAAAACCCAGACATAAAAATAACTTATAGAAAACTCTGTAATTAAATTGATTATAAATAACAACACAGTATAATTCTGTATATCTAAAGTAATTAGAGAATAGCTATCTTAAATATTAAATTTATCACTTCTTACCCGAAAGACACATTTTATTTGAAGAGAAAATATATGCCTGAATTGGAGTTTGAACCTGATGTCTCTGGTTTTGTACACCAGTTCTCTGACTGCTAAGCTAACAGGATTCCAATTCAAACGAATATAAATAAGATAATTAATATTCATTTGAATCGGAAGCCTGATAGCTTAGTGGGCTGAGCAATGATGTATACAGAACCAAAGACATCGGGTTCAAATCCTGATTCAGGCATATATTTTTCTTTCCAAATAAAAAGTAGAATAAGGATTTGTGGATAATACATGAGAACTATTTTCAGTTATGAAAGCAATGACCATGTTGTATAGTATTAATATATTCTAATAATGATAATTATATACAAAACAATTATCATAATGTATCATATTACAATATGAAATTGGAAAACTGTCAGAAGTGACAACAGTCCAGTTGATAACCAATCAAGTATTGTAACACAATAACAATATATTTGACTGTGTGTCTAATGCTAGGTTTCAAAAATAAATTGACATTGTTAGGAAGTAACACTATGAGATTTCATTAAATTAATCAGATTTTACACTTTACCTCTTATTTCATATTCTTTCCAGGATTAGTTTCAGGGAATTTTTCCTCATTTTCAACTGGGATCTGACTGGAGATATCAGTTAACTATGAAGAAAAAATTATTAAAACTAGTCCTAGAAAGGATTCAAAATATGAGATGAGATGTAAAATCTGATTCATTTAATTATTTTATTTCAGGAAGAAAATTGTGTCCAATTCTGGAAAGTGTTAATTTAAAATATAACATCAAAATCATTTAATGATTTTTTAAATAATAAAATTATTTTCCTTCTTGTTTCCCAGTATTCTGGAACTAGATCTTCTTGACTCTTGAAACTTTCATGTACAGCCAGATGATCCATGTTCATTATGGGCACCTACATACATCACTTCTCTAGCTGATCAGTACATTAAAAGAGTAATTTGCAAGAAACATTTTAATAATAAAAATTAATATTAGAATAATTACTGTAAATAGATGGTAACTAGTCAATATAAACTTTCCAAAAAATTAATGAAGGGGATAATGAATAATATTTTTGGATCAAAGAGAGATGAACACACAGGTGAATGAAGACTACATAACAATGAGCTATATGATTTTTTTTTGGAACACCAGATGTAATAAGAACAGTCGAAGGCTTGTAGACTGCGATGGGAGGATATGTGGCATGAATGGGGAGTGAAAGATGGGATGGAAAACTCATAATAGGAAAACGAGAGGGAAAACACCCAGTAGGTAGGCCAAGAATGAGGTGAGAGAATTATATTAACCATGATTTCATCCATCCATAGTAATTCTGCCCGAAGGCAGGTCCTTCACTGCAATGCTTGCAGCTTTACTAGGGAATTGTAGATGTGGTAGCTTCCCGTTGCTTTCCACACCGGTGAAGGATGATGATGATGATAATGATAAGGATGATGATGATGATGGCCATAAGATTTCGGGGACCGTTTGGGCCTTAAAATTTTCCTGACATTTGTCTTACAGGTGAGGAAAAACCCCGATAAAAATCTCACCCAAAAAAACTGCCCCAATAGGGATCGAACCCGGGCCTGCTGTGTGACAAGGCAGCACATTACCTTGAGACCACAGCGGTGGACTAACCATGATTTGAGGGAGGTAAATTATACAGGGGATGATTGGAAAATGTTGGTTCAGAATAGGGATATATGGAGAGCTTAGGCCCAAACGGTCCCCAAAATCATATGGCCATCATTATCATCATAATCATCATCATCATCATCATCATCATCGTCATCCTTCATTGGTGTGGAAAGCAACGGGAAGCTACCACACCTACAATTCCCTAGTAAGGACCTGCCTTCGGGCAGAATTACTATGGATGGATGGATGGCAAATTTTTACAGTGGTGTATATAGAGAATGCATTTGAAAAGGTTCTGATGGCATGTTTTTCCATCAAAAATGAAATGGAGAAATTAATGTTGATGTTATATTTTAAATTAACACTTTCCAGAATTGGACATTGTGTTTATTTTAGAAAGAAAATAATAAAAAATAATAATAAGGAGAAATTAAGTTCATTCTTTGTTAAGAATACAATCTCATTAAAAAAAACACTTATAATAAGTACAAATAATTGTTAACTTTTTTAAAGTAGAAATATTGTGTGTTTTGAACTTGCACCTTATTATGGAATTATTTTTACTTTATAGCACTGAGAGGAAATTCACTAACATGTCCGAACATTGTAACCTCTTTGATTCAATATATTCCTATAATAGTCTAATACTAAAAATTCAAGGAACAAGTCCTCCTGGAGAGACTTTAAGCCATGGGTCCTGAGACTGAAGATTTTCAGGCTCATAAAAGAACCTTAAGCCTGAAAAAGAGAGATCTCTAAGCAAAATTTACCAACTTTGTTCCATCCAAGTAATACCTTAATTGGCCACTAGATGTCTCTTGAGGCAATATGCTGACCACATACCACAACATCTGTAGAAAAATGAGCATAACCAAATCAGCTCAGTTAAGAATTCTTAAAGGGATAGTTCAGTGCCAACTTGAGCTGTAAGAGTCAAAGGATGAATTGTCTAATATTAAGTCATTGTCTGATTTATGTATTTCTAATACTATCTCATCTGGTTTTTCCTTCAGTGCTTCTCAAATTTCTCATAATAAATGTAATTGATCAATAATTTTAATTAATCCATTAAAAAATTAATTAATAAGCTTTATTGTTAGATAGTCCATTGCTGTGGTCTCGAGGTAGCATGCTGCCTTGTCATGCAGCAGATCCTGGTTCGATTCCCGGTTGGGACAAGTTTCCAAGTGAGGTTTTTCAGGATTTTTCCTCACCTGTAAGGCAAATGTCAGGTAGCTTTGAGGTCCAAATGGTCCCTGACATCATCTGGCAATCATCATCATTATCATCTCCGGTGTGGAAAGCAATGTAAAGCTACCACACCTATAATTCCCTAGTAAAGCTGCAAAGCATAGCATGAAAATTGAAGTGAAGGACCTGCCCTAGGGCAGAACACTGTAAATAAATAAAAATGGTTAGATACAGGTGAACAAAACTTACCAACAAGTTTATCGCTCAGACATTTCCCAGAATGTAAAATCCAAAAATTGTTGTAGTTGAAGTCACAAGAAGCAACATGCGATAAAACCAATTAAGTACTTGGTAAAGTGGGTAGATCCATGCACCATCAGTGATGAAAGCATTAAAAAATCTGTTAACATAAATATAAAATTCATAAAAATTAATGGAAAGTCACACTCAGGTAAACAATAATTAAGTCAAAAATATGAAGTAGGCCTACTAACTTTACAATTCTTCACCTCATAAAATATGATCCTTTCTCCTGGACATGTTTCAGAAGCAATCATGACCACCAAAATCTAACTCAGTGGCACATCACACCTGGAGGTCATGACCCCACAGACATAAACTTTCTAAACATCCCTATTCTGAGCTAATATTTTCAAACCATTTTCTGTATAATTCAATTCCCTCAAATCATTGTTAATTTCATTATGGCATCTCATTCTTTACCTACATACTGAGTCCTTTCCCTTCTGGTTTTCTTGCAAGAAGTTTGCATGCCACATGTTTTGCCTATCACAATCTATGAGATTATATTGTTCATATTAAATGTGATTTACCATAAAGATCACATAGTTCACTGTTATGTATAGTTTTCTCCATTCACCTGTTTGGGCCGTTACAATAACATTATAAATTTGGTCATCACCAATAAGAGATCCTGGCTGATTTAACTTTCCTAAATATTTTAATCTCAAATACTCATAACATTTTCTCTTCTCTTAAAGCAAGAGGCAATATTTTGCATCCATATAATGTAACTGGAAGAATCGTGGTTTCATATATTTTTAGTTTAACATTTTTAAAATAAGTTTGATGACAAGAGTCCCTGTAAAGCATAATAACATGTGTTTTCAGAGTTAAGCCAATATTTAATTTTTATCTCAATTGAATTTTGACTGTTTACATAAATCCATCCGACATCAACTGTTTTTTGTGTATCTGGTGGAAAGTAAATGAGTTTTGAGATCACATCTTGCTCATGAGAAAATAAATATTCATAATTCTTTTATTATTAATAATTAATTGATAGTGAGTGGAGAACATATTTTTAACGACTCACCTCATATAATTTCAAATTTCATTGATACCAGTGGTTTCAGACAATATCTTGTCCCTCTTCAGTCATGGCTTCCACTGATGAAATTCTCTGGTTGTTGATTTCTCTAAGGACATCACCTTTTGTGCTGCCATCTTTGGTTGGGGATATAAAACTCTTGAATTTAAATCTTTTAATATATCCACCTGGGAATAATGAAGTTCATAGATCGATATTTATTCTTCTGAATGAATATATTTTCCCAAATTGTTAATTCCAACAGTTTATCCAATTGTTTCAAAAGTTTTGCCTCTTTTTCAATTTTATGATGTTCTAGCAAACTATGTGTAGCAATTGCAAAAAAAAAAATTAATAAAAAATAAATAAATAAAAATAAAAATTCATAATTCTGTTTTGTTGTTCTGAAAGTAAATCTTTTCCCATATTGCAAGCTCTGAAAGTCTTTCTAAACATTTTAATAATTCAATTGAATATTTTCCACAAAAACATAATTGTGATTAAATTAATGTTGGGAAGTAAACATTATGAGGTATAATCATTAAAATTCATCGGAGAATATTTTTTGACAGCTCATATCATCAATTTCATGTTTTTCATGATACTATAGTTTCAGATGATCTCATGTCCATCTTCAGCCATAACTCCAACTGATGAAATTCTTCGGTTGTCAACTCTTCTATGTTTCCAGAGATAAGCCTATATTTAAATTCTATCTCAATTAAATTTTGACTGTTTACATTAATCCATCCGACATCAACTGTTTTTTGTGTATCTGGTAGAAAGTAAATGAGTTTTGAGACCAAATCTTCCTCATGAGGAAATAAAAATTCATAATTCTGTTTTTTTTTTTGCTCTGAAAGTAAATCTTTTCCCATATCTATGAAGATGGTGACAATAGAAGAGTTGACGGCCAATGAATTTCATCAGTCGGAGTTATGGCTGAAGATGGACGTGAGATTGTCTGAAACTATAGTATCATGAAAAACATGAAATTGATGAGGTGAGTTGTCAAAAAATGTTCTCCGATGAATTTCAACACAATCATGAACTTATTATTAATCTATTTTACAACACATTGTCCTTTCTCTTTGTTTATTTCCCATTCTTGTCCATCTTTCATCTGGTATTCTATGTACATATCCCAACCATTTAAACATCTGCAGAGCACCTTATATTGAAGTTTTATAGTAAAAAATCTCTATGAAGTTTAATTTAAGATTACATTAAAATACTTCATACCTCTCCTCATATCCAGTCTTCTAATTATACTGCAGTTTTGAAACCTTGGCAGCTTCATCTTCAGTAATATCTCGTTGACTGATGAACATAACATCTTCTGATGGACATAACATCAGTCAATGAGATAATACTGAAGATGAAGCTGCCAAGATTTCAAAACTGCAGTATAATTAGAAGACTGGATATGAGGAGAGGTATGAAGTATTTTAATTTAATCTGCACCTTAATTGTCACCAAACAGAATCCATTATTATCATTATTAAGCTGTTGTCATTACCCCATAATGTTAATGACGTAGTAGTCATTACCCCATAAGTTGGCCTCTGACTTCCCAGTAAAGCTGGCTTGTAATTCTTTCTTATAGAAGTGGACATTACATCAGGTGGTTCTTGTTCATTTCCTACTTTTGTTCATTCAGTGGATTGATTGGTCCTGGGTACTTTCCTAGTTGGTACAGGCAGTCATGTTCAGTATTTAATCTAAGTTGTTATGCTGCTTCACTCCTTAGCCAGTTTGGTATGTTTCTGATTGTGTGTGTCCATCATTTATCTGTTATTCTTTCTTGGAGTTCATTATTTCGTACAGCCTTGAATTCATTCTTGATCACTGATTTTACTGTATGAAAAGATATTTTCCAATGGATGGTTTCATAGTTACCTTCTTTGCAAGCACATCAGTATGTTCATTCCATATGATGCTCAATGATCTGGGCAACATAACTCCTAAGAAAAGAAACTTAGCAGTAGACCTCAAAATTATCTAAAGGGATGAACAAAATATTAGTTTGAACTTTTATAAATCTTAAAATAATAGTTATTCAATGGATCCAATTCACCTTATAGTTTGTAAAATTCTCTATTTGTTCTTGATCTGAAGAATAAATAATATGAACACTGAAATTTATCGGAAAACATTTTTTTTTGACAACTCACCTCATAAAGTTTGTTTCTCATGATATTACAGTTTCAAACATAATCACGTCCGTCTTCAGACTAATGAAATTCTTCAGCTGTCAACTCTTCTATTGTCACCATCTTCACTCCTTAGCCAGTTTGGTGCTGCCATCTATGGTTGAATTTATGAACTTCAAAATCAAATTTTGTTCATTAGGTATATCAAAATTCATTGATCTATATTTATTTTTCTGAATGTATATCTTCTCACAAACTGTCAATTCTAAAGGTTTATCAACTTGATTTAAAAGTTTTGCTTCTCTTCCAATTTTATGATGTTCTCATAAACTATGTACAGCAATTGCAGATTCAATTTCACAATTTTTAATATTTCTAAAATGTTCTTTGGTACGAGTTTCCAAATTCCTTTTAGTTTTTCCTATATAAACTTTATTGCAATCTTTACAACTTATTTGATAAACTCCAGATTTCTTACTGTCTGGTAAGAATTATAAACTTTCTCTCCTTGTCAGTATAGGTTCACTACTGGTTACCATACTTGCCTCTGGTTCCGAGGTCGATGGATTTTTTTAGAGCATAAAAATCCTGAGTATGGGTTCCTATGGAAGGCAAGTAAAGTCGTTTGTCCTATTTGTACATTTACAGCACATAAAAGAAATTCAAGGGAGAAGTTATATAGTATCCTGCTGGAGTTCGGAATTCATAAAAAGTTAGACTTATACAAATTTGTCTAAATGGCACAAAGAGTAGAGTGCATGTAGGCAAACAGTTTTCGGACACTTTTGAAATCCAGAATGGATTGAAGCAAAGAGATGCACTATCTCCTCTACTATTTAATTTTGTACTGGAGCATGCCATTAAGTCTTTAGAGAATGAGGAAGGCTTACAACTCAATGGTATTAATAAGCTGTTAGTTTATGCTGATGATGTAGTACTATTGGCCAATATCGAGGAGATACTAAAGGACAACACGCACACACTATTGAGTAATACTAAGAAATTAGGACTGGAAGTAAATATCAATAAAACTAAATATATGGTCACATGTAGAAATTCATTATATAATGGAAATGGACAGCTAATGACAAATGAGGGAAATTTTGAGGAAGTGGCTGAATTCAAATACCTGGGAACAATAATCACAAATAGGAATGAGATGCACAAAGAAATTAAACATAGGCTCAATTCTGGAAATGCGTGCTATTATGCATTGCAGAGACTCTTGACGTCCCAACTCCTTTAAAAAAATGTTAAACTTAAAATATATCAAACTATTATTCTACCAGTTATATTATATTTGTAAGGGAGGAAAGGAGATTACAGTATTTGAGAATAAAGTACTTAGGAAAATTTTTGGACCAAAGAGAGATGAACAAACAGGTGAATGGAGAAGACTACATAACAATGAACTACATGGTCTTTATAGGAAGCCAGATATAATAAGAACAGCTAAGTCTTGTAGACTGCGATGAGCAGGACATGTTGCACATATGGGGAATGAAAGACTTGCATGGAAGCTTCTTGTAGGAAAGCCAGAGGGAAAACGCCCAATTGGTAGACCAAGAATGAGGTGGGAGAATAAAATTAACTATGATTTGAGGGAAGTAGATTATACAGGGAATGATTGGAAAGCATTAGCTCAGGATAGGGATGTATGGAGAGCTTATGTCCGCGCGGCCATGAACCTACGGGTTCGATAGTGCCAGTGAGTAAGTAAGTAAGTAAAAGAACTTCAAGTTTGAAATAAGAGGTCTCTGATGAAAATTTGTCAGCCATTTCAAATTTGAATTCTAATGCTAGTGACACTAGATATCAAAGAGCAAGATTGAATAAAAATACTATTATTTACCAGTAGCAGCATGTGATGGCATTTTAGGTTAAAAGGTTTTGATTGAAACCCTCAATAGAGGTAAAGAGCATTGAACCAGAGTCTGCACTTCACCTAGATACAAGTTTCAATTGATTGTTCTTCACTTAAATCATCATCAGTGCTCAATGGGAATGAAATATACATTATAGCCTCTCTTCCCCTAGTGCCAACTTTAACTTCATATGTTCACCACTAACAATGACATTGGATTGGCAGAATAACCATATCATGTATTTTTTTTAGAAGTAAATGCTTAATCACTGCTTTGAGACAAGCTAAGCATGCGAGCAGGTATCCAAGCATTAAGATAGCAACCCTACCAGGATACTTGGGGAATGAAGGCTAACCACTCACATTCCCTTAAATTGCCCCGAAAAGAAATCTAACCCACAAAAATTTGAAAGTTGAGATTTCAGTGGATTAGTAATCTATACGGAGAGTATCACAACATGGTGGATGTAAAATTATCCATACTCTCTTCCAGATGTTTTATTTATTTTTAAAAGCTTTCAAACAAATAGTGATCTGTATGTAACAAAACGGTGAAAGCAGTTAGTCAATTCATTAATAGCAGTGCAGAAAAACAATTATTGCACATGTGCATATTCATTCCACCACAGTTCCATGAATTCTAATCTGAATCTTAGAGAAATTGAGTGAAAATAAGAAAGACAAAGAATGTAATGAAATAACATTAAATGAAAAATAAATACTGAAAACTGATTAAGTTATAAATGTTTCTAACTGAATCAGTGTTCAATATATATTTTCTATTTCATATTATAGCATTTTAGTTAAATATGTGGTTAGATCATTTTTCCACTCTATAGAGATAGATCACTTTTGCACTCAATTCTGTATTAAATTGTTAATATTTAGTTTTTAGCATGTTAATTTGCATTCAAATTGATTGTATATGATTCCAATAGGATGAGAGATTAAAATGTATATGATATAATAAAGATAATAGCCTCAAAATATTTTTTTTTTTGTTTTCCCAACTATTTGTAGTTTGTGGGTTAGATCTCTTTTTAGGGCAACTATTCAATTAAAGATAATTAAAGAAACTGTTATGAGATGAGAGAAAGCTGGACAAATAATACTACTTAGTATAAGAAAGGTTATATGAAAATGGGATTTTGGAATGTGTGTACAATGAAGGAACTTTGATAATTTAAACAGATTATAGGAGAAATTCCCAGAAAGTAATAACTATATACACAAAAACATTTCCAAAATAATTTAAATGAAAAAAGGAGCTCAGACATTGGGATGCACAAAAGAAACATGGGGGTAATCTGTTAGAAATTAGATTGAGAGCATTGGAAGAACATGAACTGAAGTCAAGGCTGTTGCTGCCAATAATGATCTACAACTGAAGATAGATAAAACATCAACAAATCTAGAACAATGGCTAATAAACAATAAACTCAAACTAAATGTAAACAAAACAGTATATATGTATTTCAATCATCAAAATCTGAATAACCCCATCAACATTATGCTTAATGACGCCTTGGGGTATGCCAAGGATCAATTCTGGGTCCAATCCTTTTTCTTATATTTATTAATAATCTTCCCATAATTATGCCCGAAGCCAAAACTATATTATTTGCAGATGACACTAACATCATACTCAGTGACGTTGATAATAATGATCTACAACTGAAGATAGATAAAACATCAACAAATCTAGAACAATGGCTAATAAACAATAAACTCAAACTAAATGTAAACAAAACAGTATATATGTATTTCAATCATCTAAATCTGAATAACCCCATCAACATTATGCTTAATGACGCCTTGGGGTATGCCAAGGATCAATTCTGGGTCCAATCCTTTTTCTTATATTTATTAATAATCTTCCCATAATTATGCCCGAAGCCAAAACTATATTATTTGCAGATGACACTAACATCATACTCAGTGACGTTGATAATAATGATCTACAACTGAAGATAGATAAAACATCAACAAATCTAGAACAATGGCTAATAAACAATAAACTCAAACTAAATGTAAACAAAACAGTATATATGTATTTCAATCATCAAAATCTGAATAACCCCATCAACATTATGCTTAATGACGCCTTGGGGTATGCCAAGGATCAATTCTGGGTCCAATCCTTTTTCTTATATTTATTAATAATCTTCCCATAATTATGCCCGAAGCCAAAACTATATTATTTGCAGATGACACTAACATCATACTCAGTGACGTTGATAATAATGATCTACAACTGAAGATAGATAAAACATCAACAAATCTAGAACAATGGCTAATAAACAATAAACTCAAACTAAATGTAAACAAAACAGTATATATGTATTTCATCATCATCTAAATCTGAATAACCCCATCAACATTATGCTTAATGACGCCTTGGGGTATGCCAAGGATCAATTCTGGGTCCAATCCTTTTTCTTATATTTATTAATAATCTTCCCATAATTATGCCCGAAGCCAAAACTATATTATTTGCAGATGACACTAACATCATACTCAGTGACGTTGATAATAATGATCTACAACTGAAGATAGATAAAACATCAACAAATCTAGAACAATGGCTAATAAACAATAAACTCAAACTAAATGTAAACAAAACAGTATATATGTATTTCAATCATCAAAATCTGAATAACCCCATCAACATTATGCTTAATGACGCCTTGGGGTATGCCAAGGATCAATTCTGGGTCCAATCCTTTTTCTTATATTTATTAATAATCTTCCCATAATTATGCCCGAAGCCAAAACTATATTATTTGCAGATGACACTAACATCATACTCAGTGACGTTGATAATAATGATCTACAACTGAAGATAGATAAAACATCAACAAATCTAGAACAATGGCTAATAAACAATAAACTCAAACTAAATGTAAACAAAACAGTATATATGTATTTCAATCATCAAAATCTGAATAACCCCATCAACATTATGCTTAATGACGCCTTGGGGTTTGCCAAGGATCAATTCTGGGTCCAATCCTTTTTCTTATATTTATTAATAATCTTCCCATAATTATGCCCGAAGCCAAAACTATATTATTTGCAGATGACACTAACATCATACTCAGTGACGTTGATAATAATGATCTACAACTGAAGATAGATAAAACATCAACAAATCTAGAACAATGGCTAATAAACAATAAACTCAAACTAAATGTAAACAAAACAGTATATATGTATTTCAATCATCTAAATCTGAATAACCCCATCAACATTATGCTTAATGACGCCTTGGGGTATGCCAAGGATCAATTCTGGGTCCAATCCTTTTTCTTATATTTATTAATAATCTTCCCATAATTATGCCCGAAGCCAAAACTATATTATTTGCAGATGACACTAACATCATACTCAGTGACGTTGATAATAATGATCTACAACTGAAGATAGATAAAACATCAACAAATCTAGAACAATGGCTAATAAACAATAGACTCAAACTAAACGTAAACAAAACAGTATATATGTATTTCAATCATCTAAATCTGAATAACCCCATCAACATTATGCTTAATGACGCCTTGGGGTATGCCAAGGATCAATTCTGGGTCCAATCCTTTTTCTTATATTTATTAATTATCTTCCCATAATTATGCCCGAAGCCAAAACTATATTATTTGCAGATGACACTAACATCATACTCAGTGACGTTGATAATAATGATCTACAACTGAAGATAGATAAAACATCAACAAATCTAGAACAATGGCTAATAAACAATAAACTCAAACTAAATGTAAACAAAACAGTATATATGTATTTCAATCATCAAAATCTGAATAACCCCATCAACATTATGCTTAATGACGCCTTGGGGTATGCCAAGGATCAATTCTGGGTCCAATCCTTTTTCTTATATTTATTAATAATCTTCCCATAATTATGCCCGAAGCCAAAACTATATTATTTGCAGATGACACTAACATCATACTCAGTGACGTTGATAATAATGATCTACAACTGAAGATAGATAAAACATCAACAAATCTAGAACAATGGCTAATAAACAATAAACTCAAACTAAATGTAAACAAAACAGTATATATGTATTTCAATCATCAAAATCTGAATAACCCCATCAACATTATGCTTAATGACGCCTTGGGGTTTGCCAAGGATCAATTCTGGGTCCAATCCTTTTTCTTATATTTATTAATAATCTTCCCATAATTATGCCCGAAGCCAAAACTATATTATTTGCAGATGACACTAACATCATACTCAGTGACGTTGATAATAATGATCTACAACTGAAGATAGATAAAACATCAACAAATCTAGAACAATGGCTAATAAACAATAAACTCAAACTAAATGTAAACAAAACAGTATATATGTATTTCAATCATCTAAATCTGAATAACCCCATCAACATTATGCTTAATGACGCCTTGGGGTATGCCAAGGATCAATTCTGGGTCCAATCCTTTTTCTTATATTTATTAATAATCTTCCCATAATTATGCCCGAAGCCAAAACTATATTATTTGCAGATGACACTAACATCATACTCAGTGACGTTGATAATAATGATCTACAACTGAAGATAGATAAAACATCAACAAATCTAGAACAATGGCTAATAAACAATAGACTCAAACTAAACGTAAACAAAACAGTATATATGTATTTCAATCATCAAAATCTGAATAACCCCATCAACATTATGCTTAATGACGCCTTGGGGTATGCCAAGGATCAATTCTGGGTCCAATCCTTTTTCTTATATTTATTAATTATCTTCCCATAATTATGCCCGAAGCCAAAACTATATTATTTGCAGATGACACTAACATCATACTCAGTGACGTTGATAATAATGATCTACAACTGAAGATAGATAAAACATCAACAAATCTAGAACAATGGCTAATAAACAATAAACTTAAACTAAATGTAAACAAAACAGTATATATGTATTTCAATCATCAAAATCTGAATAACCCCATCAACATTATGCTTAATTACGCCTTGGGGTATGCCAAGGATCAATTCTGGGTCCAATCCTTTTTCTTATATTTATTAATAATCTTCCCATAATTATGCCCGAAGCCAAAACTATATTATTTGCAGATGACACTAACATCATACTCAGTGACGTTGATAATAATGATCTACAACTGAAGATAGATAAAACATCAACAAATCTAGAACAATGGCTAATAAACAATAAACTCAAACTAAATGTAAACAAAACAGTATATATGTATTTCAATCATCAAAATCTGAATAACCCCATCAACATTATGCTTAATGACGCCTTGGGGTATGCCAAGGATCAATTCTGGGTCCAATCCTTTTTCTCATATTTATTAATAATCTTCCCATAATTATGCCCGAAGCCAAAACTATATTATTTGCAGATGACACTAACATCATACTCAGTGACGTTGATAATAATGATCTACAACTGAAGATAGATAAAACATCAACAAATCTAGAACAATGGCTAATAAACAATAAACTCAAACTAAATGTAAACAAAACAGTATATATGTATTTCAATCATCAAAATCTGAAATAACCCCATCAACATTATGCTTAATGACGCCTTGGGGTTTGCCAAGGATCAATTCTGGGTCCAATCCTTTTTCTTATATTTATTAATAATCTTCCCATAATTATGCCCGAAGCCAAAACTATATTATTTGCAGATGACACTAACATCATACTCAGTGACGTTGATAATAATGATCTACAACTGAAGATAGATAAAACATCAACAAATCTAGAACAATGGCTAATAAACAATAAACTTAAACTAAATGTAAACAAAACAGTATATATGTATTTCAATCATCTAAATCTGAATAACCCCATCAACATTATGCTTAATGACGCCTTGGGGTATGCCAAGGATCAATTCTGGGTCCAATCCTTTTTCTTATATTTATTAATAATCTTCCCATAATTATGCCCGAAGCCAAAACTATATTATTTGCAGATGACACTAACATCATACTCAGTGACGTTGATAATAATGATCTACAACTGAAGATAGATAAAACATCAACAAATCTAGAACAATGGCTAATAAACAATAGACTCAAACTAAACGTAAACAAAACAGTATATATGTATTTCAATCATCAAAATCTGAATAACCCCATCAACATTATGCTTAATGACGCCTTGGGGTATGCCAAGGATCAATTCTGGGTCCAATCCTTTTTCTTTATATTATTAATTATCTTCCCATAATTATGCCCGAAGCCAAAACTATATTATTTGCAGATGACACTAACATCATACTCAGTGACGTTGATAATAATGATCTACAACTGAAGATAGATAAAACATCAACAAATCTAGAACAATGGCTAATAAACAATAAACTCAAACTAAATGTAAACAAAACAGTATATATGTATTTCAATCATCAAAATCTGAATAACCCCATCAACATTATGCTTAATGACGCCTTGGGGTATGCCAAGGATCAATTCTGGGTCCAATCCTTTTTCTTATATTTATTAATAATCTTCCCATAATTATGCCCGAAGCCAAAATTATATTATTTGCAGATGACACTAACATCATACTCAGTGACGTTGATAATAATGATCTACAACTGAAGATAGATAAAACATGAACAAATCTAGAACAATGGCTAATAAACAATAAACTCAAACTAAATGTAAACAAAACAGTATATATGTATTTCAATCATCAAAATCTGAATAACCCCATCAACATTATGCTTAATGACGCCTTGGGGTATGCCAAGGATCAATTCTGGGTCCAATCCTTTTTCTTATATTTATTAATAATCTTCCCATAATTATGCCCGAAGCCAAAACTATATTATTTGCAGATGACACTAACATCATACTCAGTGACGTTGATAATAATGATCTACAACTGAAGATAGATAAAACATCAACAAATCTAGAACAATGGCTAATAAACAATAAACTCAAACTAAATGTAAACAAAACAGTATATATGTATTTCAATCATCAAAATCTGAATAACCCCATCAACATTATGCTTAATGACGCCTTGGGGTATGCCAAGGATCAATTCTGGGTCCAATCCTTTTTCTATATATTATTAATAATCTTCCCATAATTATGCCCGAAGCCAAAACTATATTATTTGCAGATGACACTAACATCATACTCAGTGACGTTGATAATAATGATCTACAACTGAAGATAGATAAACATCAACAAATCTAGAACAATGGCTAATAAACAATAAACTCAAACTAAATGTAAACAAAACAGTATATATGTATTTTAATCATCAAAATCTGAATAACCCCATCAACATTATGCTTAATGACGCCTTGGGGTATGCCAAGGATCAATTCTGGGTCCAATCCTTTTTCTCATATTTATTAATAATCCTTCCCATAATTATGCCCGAAGCCAAAACTATATTATTTGCAGATGACACTAACATCATACTCAGTGACGTTGATAATAATGATCTAACAACTGAAGATAGATAAAACATCAACAAATCTAGAACAATGGCTAATAAACAATAAACTCAAACTAAATGTAAACAAAACAGTATATATGTATTTCAATCATCAAAATCTGAATAACCCCATCAACATTATGCTTAATGACGCCTTGGGGTTTGCCAAGGATCAATTCTGGGTCCAATCCTTTTTCTTATATATTATTAATAATCTTCCCATAATATGCCCGAAGCCAAAACTATATTATTTGCAGATGACACTAACTCATACTCAGTGACGTTGATAATAATGATCTACAACTGAAGATAGATATAAACATCAACAAATCTAGAACAATGGCTAAATAAACAATAAACTCAAACTAAATGTAAACAAAACAGTATATATGTATTTCAATCATCTAAATCTGAATAACCCCATCAACATTATGCTTAATGACGCCTTGGGGTATGCAAGGATCAATTCCTGGGTCCAATCCTTTTTTCTTATATTTATTAATAATCTTCCCATAATTATGCCCGAAGCCAAAACTATATTATTTGCAGATGACACTAACATCATACTCAGTGACGTTGATAATAATGATCTACAACTGAAGATAGATAACACATCAACAAATCTAGAACAATGGCTAATAAAAAATAGACTCAAACTAAACGTAAACAAAACAGTATATATGTATTTCAATCATCAAAATCTGAATAACCCCCATCAACATTATGCTGAATGACGGCCTTGGGGTATGCCAAGGATCAATTCTGGGTCCAATCCTTTTTTCTTATATTTATTAATTATCTTCCCATAATTATGCCCGAAGCCAAAACTATATTATTTGCAGATGACACTAACATCATACTCAGTGACGTTGATAATAATGATCTACAACTGAAGATAGATAAAACATCAACAAATCTAGAACAATGGCTAATAAACAATAAACTCAAACTAAATGTAAACAAAACAGTATATATGTATTTCAATCATCAAAATCTGAATAACCCCATCAACATTATGCTTAATGACGCCTTGGGGTATGCCAAGGATCAATTCTGGGTCCAATCCTTTTTTTTGATTTATATAATCTTCCCATAATTATGCCCGAAGCCAAAACTATATTATTTGCAGATGACACTAAACATCATACTCAGTGACGTTGATAATAATGATCTACAAACTGAAGATAGATAAAACATCAACAAATCTAGAACAATGGCTAATAAACAATAAACTCAACTAAATGTAAACAAAACAGTATATATGTATTCTCAATCATCAAATCTGAATAACCCATCAACATTATGCTAATGACGCCTTGGGGTAGGCCCAAGATAAATCTGGGACCAATCCTTTTCTTATATTTATTAATAATCTTCCCATAATTATCCCCGAAGCCAAAATTATATTATTTGCAGATGACACTAACATCATACCTCAGTGACGTTGATAAATAAGGATCTACAACTGAAGATAGATAAAACATGAACCAATCTAGAACAATGGCTAATAAACAATACCACTCCAAACTAAATGTAAACACAACAGTATATATGTATTTCAATCATCAAAATCTGAATACAACCCCATCAAACATTATGCTTAATGACGCCTTGGGGTATGCCAAGGTTACAATTCTGGGTCAAACATCCTTTTTCTTATATTTATAACTAATCTTCCCATAATTATGCCCGAAGCCAAAACTATATTTATTTGCGATGACACTAACATCATACTCATGACGTTGATAATAATGATTACAACTGCAAGATAGATAAACATAAACAAACAAATCTAGAACCATGGCTAATAAACAATAAACTCAAACTAAATGTAAACAAAACAGTATATATGTATTTCAATCATCAAAATCTGAATAACCCCATCAACATGATGCTTAATCACGCCTTGGGTAGTATGCCAAGGATCAATTCGGGTCCAATACCTTTTTCTTATAATTATTAATCTTCCCATAATTAGGCACGAAGACCAAATTATTTTGCAGATGACACTAACTCATACTCGTGACGTTGAATAATGATCTACAACTGAAGAGATCAACTCAACAAGCTACAACAATGGCTATAAACAAGAATCAAACTAATGTAAACAAACAGTAATATGTATTTCATCAACCACAAACCGATAACCCCATCACATCATGCTTAATGACGCCTTGGGGTATGCCAAGGATCATTCTGGGCCAATCCTTTTTCTCATATTTATTAATAATCTTCCCATACTTATGCCCGAAGCCAAAACTTATATTTGCAGATGACACTAACATCATACTCAGTGACGTTGATAATAATCTCAACTGAAGATAGATAAAAACATCAACAATCTAGAACAATGGCAATAAACTAAACTCAACTAAATGTAAACAAAACAGTAAGATGGAGGTCAAGCATCACAAGCGGAAGAACCCCTCACATATGCTAAGACGCCTGGGGGTATCCAGGAGCAATTCTGGGTCCCAATCCTTTTTCTGATATTGATTAATAATCTCCATAATTTAATCCCGAAAGCCAAAACTATATTATTTGCAGATGACACTAACATCCATACTCAGTGGACGGTTGATAATAAATGATCTCAAACTGAAAGATAGTACACATCAACATCTAGAAAATGCTAATAAACCAAACTCGAACTAAATGTAAACCAAAACAGTATATGTTATTTCAATCAGCAAAATCTGAATAACCACATCAAACCATTATGCTTAATGACGCCTTTGGGGTATGCCAAGTCCAAGTCCTGGTCCTCCTGTTTCTTATATTGATTATATCTTCCCATAATTAATGCGGGCCCGAGCCCAAGAACTAATATTAGTTGCAATATTACACTAACATCTAACTCAGGTGCGTTTATAATAATGAATCTACAACTGAA